>JARQOD010005169.1:0-49719 GCA_033576555.1 Oophaga sylvatica | reverse complement strand
AGATATATATATTATATATATATATATATATATTTTTACCAATTCTTGAGCCATGTTTTGTAAAATCACAGTGACAGGTTAGTATAGAAAAGACAGAATAGATATATACAAATAGAATACATAGATATCTAGATGTCAGTGACACACACAACATGTATTTATATCACATAGATACAAGAAAAAAATGTAAAATCACTGCAGGAGCTGACAAAAGAGATGGATTACATACAATAAATAGAAAAGGTAGATATATAGATGTCTGTCACAAATACAATTAGTACAGTGAGTGCAGCTTACTGTACATGTATTTAATAAACGATTTTTTTTTTAAAAAATGGCGTGGGCTCCAGCACAATTTTCGTAACCAGTAGAGGGAAAGCCGATGGCTGGGGTCAGATGTTTATAGCCTGGAAAGGGGGTAATACCCATGGAGCTTCCCAGGTTATTAATATCAGCTCAGTCCAACTGTATACTTAGCCTTCACTGGCTATTAAAATGAGGGCCACAAAAAAAGAAAAAAAATGATGTGGGGTCTCCATATAATAACCAGCAAAGGCTAGGCAGACAACTGGGGGCTGATATTAATAGCCTAGGAAGGGGCCATGGACAATGCCCCCCAGGGATAAAAACATCACCTCTCAAGTCACCCCAGAAAAGGCACATCTCTAAGATACGACAATTCTGGCACTTAGCCTCGCTCTTCCCACTTGGCCTGTAGGGATGGCAAGTGGGGTGATAGTTGGGAGGGGGGGGTTGATGCCACCCTTGTATTGTCAGGTGACATCAAGCCCTGAGGTTAGTTATAGAGAGAAGTCAATAAGAAGCCCCCATTACTAACCCCATAATCACATTGTAAGAAAAAACAGACACCCAGAAAAAAAGCCCTTTAATTGAAAGAATGACACAGACTCCTTTAATATTCTTAATTAAACCATACATACGACCTCACCTATTCCCCCAATGCCCTCGTCATCTGCAAAAGAGGTAAAAAAAAAAAAAAAAGAACAATATTCCTCACCTTTTCGCAGAGATGCTTTTAATCCATTTGTCCCACGAAGGGTCCATATGTAGCCTGTCATCCAGTAGACACTGGCTGTGAACTGCAATTCCCTGTGAGGGCACCGCAAGCGTGAGAAAGTTCCAGGGTGGATAAAAATCATGATTTTTTTAAAAAAAAAAAATCGATTTTTTTTTATTTTTATTAAATCGGATTTTTTTTATTTAAATAGGATTTTTTAATCAAGTTGTACACAAGCAAAACTTTGTCTTTTTGCAAATCAAATTATTTTACACAAATAAAATATTAAAACAGTTGATGATTATGAAACCTAATAATTTTTATTTGCACTATTAAACAATCAGAATTGAACTACAGAGAGTAAGTACTTTTTAACAATAGCCTATCTCTAACGTTTGAAGTAAGCAAACATCTTCAGTGAATACATCAGTCTTTTAAGCCTACTGTTTATTTAGGACTTTTAATAGGAAAACTAGTTGTCCTGCTTTAGCAGTTCCTAAGCGGTTTCGGACTGTTGTGTGCACAAAACCAAATGAAGAAAACAATCTCTCTACTCCTGCCGATGAAGCCGATGCAGTCAGTAGCTGAGTAGCTACATTTATTATCTTCGCTGGAAGAACAAGTGATTGCGACTTCCACCAGTCCAGTGGTTTCAGTTCATTAACAACGTTATCTGCAAACATGTATTTTTGAAATGGTGCAGATTCACACTTCAATTTCAGCACAGTTGCCACAATGTCATGGTTAGTATTGGCGAGCCACTCCATTGCAGAGTTGATTTCCGCCTCAGATAGTTTTTTCCCTCTGTAGATGGGATGCAAGATATTGGCAAAATAGTGTTCTTCTTTTAATGCTTGGTCCTTGCGGTGGTGTATTGCAACCTTTACATTGTTTGAGAGGTTCAAGCGATCTAGCGAACCTTCTAAATCTTTCCAAACTTCTGTGGCATCAGCTATGGTTGCAGTATCTTTCTGCATTTTATCCAACGCAATAGATATTGGCTTTAACCTTTCCAAAAGGTCCTCGGCATTTCTCTTCACACCAAGATTTAATACTTTGCTTCGTATATTAGCATCAATTTTATCCCTATGTGTTTCGCAAATGGACACTAATTTTGACCAGTTGTTAATAAACAGTTCCAAGCATTCAGCCAAGGTATTCCATCTAACATCTTGTGGTAGAACCAACTTCAGTCCTCCCATTTCCTTGTAGGTTGCATGTGCAAAATAATTATTGCGGAAATATTTAACAATTTATACAACATGTTCCTTGACACCCGAAATATGCAGGTCTTTTGCCAAAAGATGCAACAAATGGGCAGAACAACCGTATGTAATGACATTTGTGTCATCCTCATGTGCCAGTTCCGCTCGCATTTTTGCCACATTGCTTGCGTTATCAGTAACTAAGCTCCTTACTTTACATCCAAACTGTTCTTGGCATTGGTGAATTGAGTTCTTAGCAATTTCAAGTAAATATTCAGCAGTATGTGAATTTCCAGATGTGTCGATTGTGTCTGTAAGGTAAGTTTCACCATCTTCTGTTGTGACACAAGTGCAAATTAGGGGGTCGTTGTGGATGTTGCTCCAACCATCCAAGCTCATGTTAACAATTTTGTCTTTCAAATATTTTGTACAAGCCGCTCTTTCTTTGTCGTATACAGCCTGAAGATGTTTTCCTGAGATATCAAATCTACTTGGTGGTTTGTAGCCTGGTCTTATTCCTTTGATCATTTGTACAAACAATGGGTGTTCAACTAGTCGGAAAGAATTGGTTGCAAATATGAATTTAGCAATTAATTCATCAAAATGTTCTTTCTGGCTCGTCGTAGTCTTTAAGAGAATTTTTCTACACTTTGCACGCAAAGTTTTTTGTTGGGCTGCTTTGTTGAAGTTGTACCCAGATATTGATTGTCACGTGCAGCACAAGCCATATTTGACCCTGAAAGCACAGTAATTAAAAATATAATTCGACTGCGTATTTGAAGAAATATAACGAAAATATTTTGAAACAAACTTTTTGAACAATGTAATGGTCCTCGTCCTATAAGGGCTGTCTCAAAAGTTATGCTACTCAAGTTTCCGGTGAAGTTGCTGTAATACTAGTAATATCAGAGCAACTGAAAAAAATTATGTCACAAAAGTTTTAAAAATGTTTTTTTAAAAAAATGGTCAATTTGGCAGACTTCAAAAGTGAATTGTAGCCTACAATAAAAAAAAAATAGGCGTATACACACTCTTTTATTTTTACTTAACGTTAATCTTCTGTGAAATATTGCCTTAACATAAATTTAAATTCTATACTCCAGAACTAGTGCTAGAAATTTTTCTTTTCATAGACTTTAACCATCCCAGTAAAACGTCTGTTAAAATAGGTTGTAATTGCCAGACTTACCACTAGTGCTAGGGTCCTGGTGCATAAGAAGCTGTGGGGGTTCATTGACATTAGTTGACTCTCAATATCCACATCTTCATTTCCCTTCTGGTTGCAGTTTTCATAATGTGATTTCAAACGGCAAACAAGTCTTGGATATCCTTTTGACGTATTTGCACTTTGCTCTCCACCTTTCTTTCCAAACTTGCTGGCATCTCAACAAAATGAACCAAATAGGGTCTCTCTTACGACCTGCACGCAGATCACTTCTGAAGTTTGATTGTTACTACAGCTGTACTGCTGACTGACTATCCAACAAGTTTGGGCTGTCAACTGAATGGAAAAAGAACTGAACCAAGCTACAGAAAGTGAAACCAAGCTAGAAGTGTGGAGTTATTGAACAATGATTGAAAGTGTTAGATTTTAATCGTGATTTATATTAAAAATCTTTTGATTTAAATCAGTGATTTAATCATGATTAAAATCACGATTTAATCGATTGATTTAAATAGAAAAAAATAATTGATTTAATCATGATTTAAATCGGCGTGATTTAAATCAATCCACCCTGGAAAGTTCTCCTGCTCGTGATGCAGTCTGACAGGTCTTGCGAGTTCACAGCCAATGAACTCACTTCACCTTTCTGATGTCAATGCGAGGGCCGTGGGAAGATTTCCCACTTCGCTCGTGCCAACATCATATAGGTGAAGTGGGTTCATTGGCTATGAACTCGCAGGATCTGTCAGACGGCACCGCGAGCAGGAGAACTTTATCACGCTCACGGTGCCCTCAGAGAAGGAATAGCAGTTCACAGGTAGACACTGAGCACACAGTGCTCAGTGTCTAGTGGATGACAGGCTGTATGGACGCACCATGCTTCCATGCAGCTTGCCATCTAGATGTAGCAGAGCTAGACCCGTCGTGAGACAAATGGATTATGGATTAAAAGCATCTCTGCAGAAAGGTGAGGAATATAGTTCTTTTTTTTTTACCTCTTTTGCAGATGATGAGGGCATTGGTCGTGAACTCGCAGGACCCCAAACACTTGAGGTGTTAGGGCCCTGCCTCGTAGACCACAGATGATATGGTAGTGACAATTCTAGGTGGGAGATCAAAGTGACAATTCCACTCTGTCACCCTCAAAAGCCGTATCTGAAAAGAAAAAGGGAAATCATTAATAAAAAAAAATAAAACCTAAGGCAGAAACCGGCTTGGGCTGTCCAGATCCGTGCCTGCCTCCTGACACTAAGCTAAAACAGATAAGCTTCATGCCAGTTGGTGGTACCATCCTCTACTGGGGCGGGGGGGGGGGGGGTGGGGAAGACCTGCATTTTTTTTTGCATAGCATAAGCAACTTACACCCATGTTTTTTTGTGTGCCGCAGTGAAGCATTAAACCCCATATACCAACCAGAGGGACGCAGCATAACCCCCACGATCATGAACTTCCACCTCACACTAATCAGTGGACCCACAGTATAAACCCAACAAAGCACTCACGACGCCCCCTCCACCAAGCGCAAATCCACAGACGCCCCTTCCCCCCCAAAGGGTGAATCCCCATCATATGCCCCCACCCCAAGCATAAATCTCAGATGCCCACCACCCGTCCCCAAGTATAAATCTCCCCATCGGATGTCCACCCACCCAAGCATTACTCCCATTGGACGCCACCCACCCCGCTTCCAAGCATAAACCCCCAGCATAAATCCTCAACAGACCTCCACCGACCCTCAAGCATAAAACACCATAAGACGTCCACCCCCCCAAAGCATTACTCATATTGGACGCCACCCAAGCATGAACCTTTATCGGACATCCACTCCCCCAGCATAAAAACCCCCATCGGACCCACCCTCCTAAGCATAAAACCCCATCGGACCTACCCTCCCCAAGCATAAACCAGACCCGGCAAGCGTGCATTAAATCTCTATCCTGGGGTCCAACCAGACACAGCAAGCGTGCATTAACTCTCCCCTCGGGGCCCAACCAGACCCGGCAAGCGTGCATTAACCCCCCCAGGGCCTAACAAGATCCCACAAGCGTGAATTAATCCCCCTTCTCCCCAGGGTCCAACAAGACCCCGCAAGCCAAATCTCTACCCCCCGGGGCCAACCAGACCCCGCAAGTGTGCATTATCTCCCCCCAGGACACAACCAGACTCCACAAGCATGCATTAACCCCCTCCCAGGGCCCAACAAGACTCCACAAGCGTGCATTAATCTCCCCCAGGTCACCCCCAAACAAGCAGGTCGCCCCCCACTAAAAGGGGCCACTCCGTAAGCAGCAGGTCACACCCAAATCCCACCACAGGGGTACCCCCAAAACCCACCACAAGCAGGTTGCCCCCCCACTATAAGGGGTCCACTCCGTAAGCAGGTCACCTCCATATCCCACACACAGGGGTCCCTCAAAAGCCAGCAGCAGGTCACCCCCCCCACACCTCACCACAAGCAGGTCGCCCCACACTAAAATGGGTCTACTACGTAAGCAGCAGGTCCCCACCACAATAACCAGCAGCAGGTCACCCACCCCAAACAGGACGCCCCCACTAAAAGGGGTCCCACAATAACCAGTAGCTGGTGGCCCCCCCCAAACAGATCACCACCAAATCCCACCACAGGGGTCCCCTCAATAGCCATCAGCAGGTTGCCCTCAAATCCCACCACAGGGGGTCCCCCTAATAGCCAGCAGCAGGTCACCCCGCACTAAAAGGGGTACAACCAGTAAGCAGCAGGTCACCCACCACCAGAAGGGTCCCCCCAATTGCCAACAGCAGATCGCCCCCCCCAAACCCCACCACAGGGGTCCCCCCGAACCCCATCACCTCTGGTAATGGTGTGCTGCACCTTGCTAAAACAGAACACGTGGGTCACCCCCCAAAACACTCACCCCCAAATTCTAGCACAGGGTCGCACGTTTTTGCGGGTCACCCCGCAAACTCCACCACAGGGTCGCACGTTTTCCGCCCTGAAACACTAACCTCTATGAGCCAAGGCGTCTCGCAAGTTAATGGCGTGACGCCTTGCTAACATAGAACACGCCCACAACATCACACTAGCCCCCTTGATGATTATTTACATACCCCTCACACCAGCCCCCTGGATGCCCTCTACATACCCCAGGCCCCCTCACAGCAGCCCTCTGGATGCCCCCCTACATACCTCCTCACAGCCGCCCCCTGGATGCCCCCCTACGTACCCCATGCCCGCTCACAGCAGCCCTCTGGATGCCCCTCTGCACACCCCATGCCTCCTCACATCAGCCCCTGGATGCTCCCTATGTACCCCATGCCCCCTCGCAGCAGCCACCTGGATGCCCCCCCACATCAGCCCCCTGTACATATCCCATGCCTCCTCACAGCAGCCTTCTGGATGCCCCCTACACACCCCATGCCTCCTCACAGCAGCCCCCTGTACATACCCCATGCCTCCTCACAGCAGCCCCCTGGATGCCCCCCCACATCAGCCCCCTGTACATACCCCATGCCTCCTCACAGCAGCCCTCTGGATGCCCCCCTACATACCCCAGCCCCCCGACATCAGCCCCCTGTACATACCCCATGCCTCCTCACAGCAGCCCTCTGGAAGCCCCCTGTACATACCCCATGCCTCCTCACAGCAGCCCCTGGATGCTCCCCACATCAGCCCCCTGTACATATCCCATGCTTCCTCACAGCAGCCCTCTGGATGCCCCCCTACATACCCCATGCCTCCTCACAGCAGCCCCCTGGATGCCCCCCACATCAGCCCCCTGTACATACCCCATGCCTCCTCACAGCAGCCCCCTGGATGCCCCCCCACATCAGCCCCCTGTACATACCCCATGCCTCCTCACATCAGCCCTCTGGATGCCCCTTCACATACCCCATGCCTCCTCACAGCAGCCCCCCGTACATACCCCATGCCTCCTGACATCAGCCCTCTGGATGCCCCTCCACATACCCCAT
Organism: Oophaga sylvatica; assembly: GCA_033576555.1. NCBI lineage: Eukaryota > Metazoa > Chordata > Amphibia > Anura > Dendrobatidae > Oophaga > Oophaga sylvatica. The sequence continues at coordinate 42,380 of JARQOD010005169.1, read as the reverse complement.
GCCTCCTCACAGCAGCCCCCCGTACATACCCCATGCCTCCTGACATCAGCCCTCTGGATGCCCCTCCACATACCCCATGCCTCCTCACAGCAGCCCCCGTACATACCCCATGCCTCTTGACATCAGCCCTCTGGATGCCCCTCCACATACCCATGCCTCCTCACAGCAGCCCCCGTACATACCCCATGCCTCCTCACATCAGCCCTCTGGATGCCCCTACACATACCCCATGCCTCCTCACAGCAGCCCCCCATACATACCCCATGCCTCCTCACAGCAGCCCCCTGGATGCCCCTCTACATACCCCATGCCTCCTCACACCAGCCCACTGGATGCCCCTCTGCACACCTCATGCCTCCTCACACAGTCCCCTGGATGCCCCTCTGCATACCCCATGCCTCCTCACAGCAGCCCCCCCGTACATACCCCATGCCTCCTCACAGCAGCCCCCTGGATGCCCCTCTACATACCCCATGCCTCCTCACACCAGCCCACTGGATGCCCCTCTGCACACCTCATGCCTCCTCACACAGTCCCCTGGATGCCCCTCTACATACCCCATACCTCCTCACAGCAGTCCCTGGATGCCTCTACAACATTTATTCACGTGATCTCCCCACCTCAGTCCAGACGAGCTCAGGATCAGCATCAGTCCTCACAGCAACACAGCAGCGTCCTCCCAGGGCACAGTGCACACAGCTCAGTACAGGATCCACAGCACAACTCCGAGATCCTCCTCACGCAGCGTCCTCCCAGGGCACAGTGCACACAGCTCAGTACAGGATCCACAGCACAACTCCGAGATCCTCCTCACAGCAGCGTCCTCCAGGGCACAGTGCACACAGCTCAGTACAGGATCCACAGCACAACTCCGAGATCCTCACAGCAGCGTCCTCCCAGGGCACAGTGCACACAGCTCAGCACAGGATCCACAGCACAACTCCGAGATCCTCCTCACAGCAGCGTCCTCCCAGGGCACAGTGCACACAGCTCAGCACAGGATCCACAGCACAACTCCGGGATCCTCCTCACAGCAGCGTCCTCCCAGGGCACAGTGCACACAGCTCAGCACAGGATCCACAGCACAACTCCGAGATCCTCCTCACAGCAGCGTCCTCCCAGGGCACAGTGCACACAGCTCAGCACAGGATCCACAGCACAACTCCGAGATCCTCCTCACAGCAGCGTCCTCCCAGGGCACAGTGCACAGAGCTCAGCACAGGATCCACAGCACAACTCCGAGATCCTCCTCACAGCAGCGTCCTCCAGGGCACAGTGCACACAGCTCAGTACAGGATCCACAGCACAACTCCGAGATCCTCCTCACAGCAGCGTCCTCCCAGGGCACAGTGCACACAGCTCAGCACAGGATCCACAGCACAACTCCGGGATCCTCCTCACAGCAGCGTCCTCCCAGGGCACAGTGCACACAGCTCAGTACAGGATCCACAGCACAACTCCGGGATCCTCCTCACAGCAGCGTCCTCCCAGGGCACAGTGCACACAGCTCAGCACAGGATCCACAGCACAACTCCAGATCCTCCTCACAGCCTCATCTCCCGGCACAATGTGCACACTGCTGCAGCTTAGCGCTGGACTGAAGAAGCTCCGCCCCTTCCGGCGACGTCATGATTTTACAGAATCACTCCTCCCCCCTCAAGAAATCAACTCCAATCTAGCCTCTACCCTCAGTGTATGCAGGACTCTGCTGTGCTGGTTGTCATGGTGCTGGATGAGGGGAAGTTTATGTGTGGGGTCAGGAGGGGTTTACAGGGTGGATGTAGCAGAAGCGTGTATGTACGAAGTGTACGGAACAGAGCTGCGTGTGTACGACGTGTACGGAGCGGAGCCGTGTGTGTACGAGGTGTACGGAGCGGAGTCGTGTGTGTACGAGGTGTACGGAGCGGAGTCGTGTGTGTACGAGGTGTACGGAGCGGAGCCATGTGTGTATGAGGTGTACTAGGCGGAGCCATGTGTGTAAGAGGTGTACAGAGCGGAGTCGTGTGTGTACGAGGTGTACGGAGCGGAGCCGTGTGTGTACGAGGTGTACGGAGCAGAGCCGTGTGTGCGAGGTGTACGGAGCAGAGCAGTGTGTGTACGAGGCGTATGGAGTGGAGCCATGTGTGTACGAGATGTACGGAGCGGAGCAGCGTGTGTACGAGGTGTACGGAGCGGAGCCGCGTGTGTATTATTATTTATTTATATAGCACCATTGATTCCATGGTGCTGTACATGAGAAGGGGTACATACAAATTACAGATATCACTCACAGTAAACAAACTAACAATGACAGACTGATACAGAGGGGAGAGGACCCTGCCCTTGCGGGCTAACATTCTACAGAATGGTGAGGAAGGAGACAGTAGGTTGGGGGGTTGCAGCAGCTCCGGTGTTGGTGAGGCGGTAGCTCCGGTAGTGGTGAGGCAGCAGGGTCATTGCAGGCTGTAAGTTTTCCTGAAGAGGTGGGTTTTCAGGTTCCAGCTGAAGGATCCGAATGTGGTTGATAGTTGGACGTGTTGGGGGACAGAATTCCAGAGGATGGGGGCTATTTGGGAGAATTCTTGGAGGCGATTAGGTGAGGAGCGAATTAGTGTGGAGGCGAGAAGGAGGTCTTGGGAGGACCGTAGATTATGTGAGGGAAGGTATCGGGAGATTAGTTCAGGGACATATGGGGGAAACAGGTTATAGATGGCCTTGTAGGTCAGTATTAGTAATTTGAACTGGATACGCTGGGGAATTGTGAGCCAGTGAAGAGATTTGCAGAGGGGAGAAGAGGAGGAGTAGCGAGAAGAGAGATGAATTAGTCGGGCAGCAGAGTTAAGGATGGACTGGAGAGGTGCGAGGGTGTTAGCAGGGAGGCCACAGAAAAGGACGTTGCAGTAGTCGAGGCGGGAGATGATGAGGGCATGCACAATCATTTTAGTAGATTGAGGGTGGAAGAAAGGACGGATTCTGGAAATATTTTTGAGCTGGAGGTGGAAAGAGCTTGGATGTGCGGTTTGAAGGACCGGCCAGAGTCGAGGGTTACTCCAAGGCAGCGGACTTCTGGTACGGGGGAAAGTGTGATGTCGTTAAATGTGATAAATAGGTCAGGTAAGGAAGATCTGTGAGATGGAGGAAAGATGATGAGTTCAGATTTGTCCATATTGAGTTTGAGGAAGCGAGAGAAGAAGGAGGATATGGCTGATAGACACTCTGGGATTCTGGACAGCAGAGAGGTGACGTCTGGGCCAGAGGGGTAGGTCTGAATGTCATCAGCATAAAGGTGGTACTGTAATCCATGGGACTTTATGAGTTGCCCCAGGCCAAGTGTATAGATTGAGAAGAGTAGGGGTCCTAGAACAGAGCCTTGGGGGATTCCAACAGAGAGATGAGGGTGGGAGTGGGAGACGCTCAATGTGCGGTTGGAAAGGTATGAGGAGATCCAGGACAGGGCGAGGTCTTTGATGCCAAAGAAAGAGAGGATCTGTAGTAGGAGGCAGTGGTCAACTGTGTCGAAAAAAGAGGTCAGGTCTAGAACGAGGAGTATAGAGTATTGTCTGTTAGTTTTGGCTGTAAGTAGGTCGTTAGTAATTTTGGTCAGGGCAGTCTCAGTGGAGTGATAGGGGCGGAAACCAGATTGCAGATGGTCAAAGAGCAAGTTAGATGAGAGGTGGGAGGAAAGTTCAGCGTGGATGTGCTGCTCTAGGAGTTTAGAAGCGAATGGGAGCAACGACATTGGGCTATAGCTGGACATAGCGGTTGGGTCGAGGGTTGGCTTTTTAAGGATGGGTGTGATTGTGGCATGTTTGAAAGCAGAAGGGAAGGTACCAGAAGTTAGTGATAGGTTGAAGAGGTGGGTTAGGGATGGGATAAGAGTGATGGTGAGGTTGGGGAGGAGGTGGGATGGGATGAGGTCGAGTGCACAGATGGTGAGGTGTGATTTGGAGAGGAGACAGTTAAGCTCTCCTTCAGTGTATGAGGTGTGCGGAGCGGAGCCGTGTGGTGTACGAGGTGTGCGGAGCAGAGCCGTGTGTGTACGAGGTGTGCAGAGCGCAGCTGTGTGTGTACTGGGAGGAGCTCTGAAAACCAGCCACCAAGATGCAGTTTCATTTACTCAGCGGTGTGATTGTGCCATGTTTGAAAGCAGAAGGGAAGGTACCAGAAGTTGGCGATAGGTTGAAGAGGTGGGTTAGGGATGGGATAAGAGTGATGGTGTGGTTGGGGAGGAGGTGGGATGGGATGAGGTCGAGTGCATAGGTGGTGAGGTGTGATTTGGAGAGACATTAAGCTCTCCTATAGTGTATAAGGTGTGCGGAGTGGAACCGCGTGTGTACGAGGTGAGCGGAGCCGCGTGTGTATGAGGTGTGTAGAGCTGAGCCATGTGTACGAGGTGTACAGAGTGGGAACACTTAAACAACAGAATATAACTCCACGTAAATCAAACTTCTGTGAAATCAAACTGTCCACTTAGGAAGCAACACTGATTGACAATCAATTTCACATGCTGTTGTGCCAATGGTATAGACAATAAATGGAAATTATTCACAATTATCAAGACACATTCAATAAAGGAGTGGTTCTGCAGGTGGGGACCACGGACCACATCTCAGTACCAATGATTTCTGGCTGATGTTTTGGTCACTTTTGAATGTTAGTTGTGCTTTCACACTCGTGTAAGCATGAGACGGACTCTACAACCCACATAAGTGGCTCAGGTGAAGCTCATCCAGGATGGCACATCAATGCGAGCTGTGGCAAGAAGGTTTGCTGTGTCTGTCAGCGTAGTGTCCAGAGGCTGGAGGGGCTACCAGGAGACCGGCCAGTACACCAGGAGACGTGGAGGGGGCCGTAGGAGGGCAACAACCCTGCAGCAGAACCGCTACCTCCGCCTTTGTGCAAGGAGGAACAGGAGGAGCACTGCCAGAGCCCTGCAAAATGACCTCCAGCAGGCCACAAATGTGCATGCATCTGCACAAACGGTTAGAAACCGACTCCATGAGGATGGTCTGAGTGCCCGACGTCCACAGATGGGGGTTGTACTCACAGCCCAAAACGTGCAGGACACTAGGCATTTGCCACAGAACACCAGCAAATTCACCACTGGTGCCCTGTGCTCTTCACAGATGAAAGCAGGTTCACACTGAGCACATGTGACAGACGTGACAGAGTCGGGGGAGCCGTGGAGAGCGATCTGCTGCTTGCAACATCCTTCAGCATTACCGGTTTGGCAATGGGTCAGTATTGGTGTGGGGGGGCATTTCTTTGGAGGACCGCACAGTCCTCCATGTAGCCTGACTGCCATTAGGTACCGAGATGAGATCCTCAGACCCCTTGTGAGACCATATGCTGGTGCGGTTGGCCCTGGGTTCCTCCTAATGCAGGACAATTCCAGACCTCATGTGGCTGGAGTGTGTCAGCAGTTCCTGCAAGATGAAGGCATTGAAGCTATGGACTGGCCCTCACGTTCCCCAGACCTGAATCCGATTGAGCACATCTGGGACATCATGTCTCGCTGCATCCACCAACATCAAGTTGCACCACAGACTGTCCAGTAGTTGGCTAATGCTTTAGTCCAGGTCTGGGAGGAGATCCCTCAGGAGACCATCCATCGCCTCATCAGGAGCATGCCCAGGCGTTGTAGGGAGGTCATACAGGCACAGGGATGTCATACAGGAACGTGGAAGCCACACACACTACTGAGCATCATTTTGACTTGTTTTACGGACATTACATTCCACTTTAATTTTGTGGGTGACTCCAAATCAAGGCCTCCATTGGTTAATAAATTTGATTTCCATTGATGATTTTTGTGTGATTTGTTGTCAGCACATTCAACTTTGTACAGAACAAAGTATTCAATGAAAATATTTCATTCATTCAGATCTAGGATATGTTATTTGAGTGTTCCCTTTATTTTTTTTGAGCAGTGTATATTCCATGCACTGCAATCGGAAGGGTACATACGATACACTCACTGTGAATTCCCTAAAACTTGCCTAGTATTGGAAACAGCCACAGCCTTGTCTATCACTTGTCAGTCAATAGAGTAATTGTTCTGATGATTGGAGGCAGCGGAGTTGCATCCCCTGACAAACTGGTGACAGCGGTGGATTTGCACGACTCCCCCGGCTGTTATCACTGACAGATTGGTGGAAGCTGTGGGAAATCTCAACAATTTGGGATGAGCAATCATCCCTGTCGCTTAAACCTTGCACAGTCCCTGCGAGGATTCTATTCAGAGATTTGAGGATCGAAGTCAGTGTTTATTTATACCTGGCACAATACTGTGCTGTGCTGATCCGTTTGTGTGAGTAGCGAGGTCTCGATGGGTCCCATAAAACCAAATAGATGTTGATCTGTGCCTTGATGGAGAATGATGCCAGGCACCAACACAATGTGGCACCAGAGCCCGGGACTAGTGGAGCACCAGGATTCTAATTCATGAGTCCGGCTGCAGAACTGTCCGACTCAGAAGGGGCCAGCAGCAGCCATGGCTCCCAGAGTGGAATGGATGCTTGCTTGTCACTCATTCTGCAGCAAATGGGAGGATATTATCCTCGTATCCGGATGCTGCTTGTTCTACAATAACGCACAGCATGCATTTGCCCAGAGATGCAGGCCAATGCCGATCAAGAGGCTGCAGCAGGCTAGCGTCAAGCTGAGAGAGAAGCTGCTGAGCGACAAGTCGAGAGAGGCGGAGATTCAAGCAACAGTCTTAGTAACAAGCTGATAGAGAACAGTCTACTCCACTGAACAGTGAGTCCAGTAATATCAATAACTTTAAACCCAGTCCTGAGCATTTTCCTGTTATGGACAAGGACACGGACCTGGACACACATTTGAGATGGTTTGTAAAGTCCTGCAGACAGTATCATTTCCTTGATGGCCAGTGAGTTTGATATTTAACCTTAGGGCCACCAGGCAAAGCTCTGGAGAAGTTTGCCGCTTTCCCTTGAGAACACGATGGACACTATGAAGCCATCAAACAGGCCCTGATAACAAAATATCAGCTGATTCCTGAGGTGTACCAACAAAAGACCAGGACTGTCACGGGTGTGTCGCGGCGGAGATCGTCGCGATTGCACACCCTGACTTCGCACAGCTGAGTTTCTGGTGCTGGGTGTTTTTCAGCACTGAGGGAGTTAATTCTTTCTCTGTCGATGCTGGACAGACCAGCCTCGCCCAGCTGCGATTGATGTTTTGTTAATTAGCTTCCTTCATATACTTGCTGGTCTGCTGGGGAAGTTGCCGGTGAAAGCATTCATTCAGACCAGCAGAGCGGATCGTTTCTGAGAAAACTTAAGCTAAGAGTGCCTGTTGTGGTTTTTCCTCTCCTCGCTTATTGTTTATCTTCTTAACCTTTTGTGTTCCTCTGTAGTGGAAGTTTTGTATGCAAGGCAGTGTTTTCTTTACCCCGTCTGTCTCGTTTGTATTTGACTGTGTGTAAGCTGTTGCCTGCCCATTCCCTGTGGTGGTAATCAGGGTCCTTCTCAGGACTAGATTACAGTGGTCAGGGATCTACAGGAGACAGGGTTACGCTGGCGGCCTGGACCTCTGTACCATTAACAGTACCTCCAGGTAGAGGAACTAGTCAGGACCCCAGTTCAGGGTCAGCATAGACCCCGGTCCACCTCTATCCTGAGACAGCGTTTCACGTGCACAGTATAGACCCACAATACATTGGATATTATGTCAGGTAAGACATTGCTGGCAGATTCTACGTATACATGTTGATATTTTCTATAATATGAAATATAGAGTGTTGTCTCATTAGATATATGTTACTATCATAGAATATATCTGTTATACGTCGTGACATTTTCACCGGCCAATTCTAAAAGATTCTCCCCAGCTACCATGGATCCAGTAGCCCAGTTAGCTCAGCAGTTGCAGAGTTTGTCCATGGAGCTGACGGACGTTAAGTCCAAGGTTTTGTACCCCCGGGAGCAAACCAGATCTGAACCTAAAGTGGCTCTCCCGGACAGGTTCACTGGTGGGCGGGACAAATTTTTTACCTTCCGGGAGGCTTGTAAATTATATTTTCGGCTACGGCCTCGGTCTTTGGGGAGTGAAGATCAGAGGGTGGGAATTGTCATCTCGCTCTTACAAGGGGACCCTCAATCCTGGGCGTTCTCTCTTCCTCCAGACTCCCCGGCTCTCCAGTCAGTAGATCGATTTTTTTACAGCCCTGGGTCTGGTATATGATGACCCGGATCGGGTCTCCCTTGCTGAAATGAAGTTACGTAAGATACAGCAGGGGGATCGTCCGGCGGAGGAATTTTCTTCTGAGTTCCGTAGATGGGCCACAGATACTCAGTGGAATGACCCAGCTCTTAGGAGCCAGTTTTGTCAAGGATTATCTGACAAATTAAAAGATGTGTTGGCTCAGTATGATTCTCCCCGTCACTGGAGGCCGCTATGGCCCTTGCGATTCGCATTGATAGACGGCTTCGAGAGAGGTGCGAGGTAACTCCGCCCCCTGTGATGACTCCACCTTCTACTATAGTCCCTCATATTGAGGTTCCCCTGGTTTGTTCTGAGGAGCCTATGCAGTTAGGAGGTAGTAGAAAATGAACTCGGCACTCAACTTTAGTATAGTGAGAATAAAGATTTTTATTCACAGTAGTAACTCTCTGCATTGGACGCGGTGTCCACCGCTAGCTGAAAAATGGCACTCAGACTAGCGGTGGACACCGCGTCCAATGCAGAGACCTATCCTCACTACCGGACTCCTTCACAACAGGTTACTAGTGCAATAGAGGCATTGTCCTCTTCCTCATCTCACCCCACCAATACAGGCTATATCCAGCCCTTTTTTCTTCCCTATGTGGATCAACCCCCTTCCCAGTAGTATCTGTGACTGATGAAGGTCCATGATATAGGACCGAAACGTTTCGAGTTACTACTGTGAATAAAAATCTTTATTCTCACTATACTAAAGTTGAGTGCCGAGTTCATTTTCTATTAGATACGGTGTGGGAACCTACTCTGGCACCTTCTTGGTTGTGCACACGGTTATTTTTTCATATGCAGTTAGGAGGGACATCGTTTCGAGGGAGGGGATCGGCGGTGCGCCGCAAGACAGGAAAGTGTTAATTCTGCGGGAGAAAGGGACATTTTGTTGGGGGGTGTCCATCCCGTACTTTGCTGAGCAAGGAGTCGCAGGAAAACTGTTGATCCCAGGTTGTGTGGTGGACGACAATCTGGGAGTATGTATTTCGTCCCCAAGTCCGTCTCAGTTTCTCGTACCAGCGGAGGTGGTGGTAGGTACAGGAACTGAGAGGATTTCTGTTCTTCTGGATAGTGGGGCCGCGGCTAATCTGGTGGACGCTCGGTTTGCCCAGGTGCAAGGTATGCAACTGAGTGTATTGGCCAAACCTATCCCTATATTCTCTATTGACGCCAGGCCTCTCGGTCAAGGTAGCTTTGTGCAAGCCGTGCATAACATAGACCTTCGAGTGGGGGCAATACATAAAGAACTATTGTCTTGTTATGTGTTGGAGGGCCTTCCCACTCCTATTGTGTTGGGACTTCCTTGGTTAACTAAACATAACCCAGTTATTAATTGGCAATCCAGAGAGATAAGCCAGTGGGGTGAATTTTGCCATAGTAACTGCATGAACACGGTCATCGGTGCGGTCGTACCTAGAACCTTACCTCCTTTTCTGGAGGACTTTGAGGATGTGTTTTCAGAAGAGGGGTGTCAAGAATTACCTCCTCATCGCGCGTATGACTGTGCTATAAAATTGCTTCCTGATGCTAAGTTACCTAAATCTAGGTTATATAACCTTTCTGGTCCTGAGAGGCAAGCTATGAAGGATTATATTTCGGAAAGTCTAGCCAAGGGGCATATTAGACCTTCATCTTCCCCAGTGGCCGCGGGGTTCTTCTTTGTGAAGAAAAAAGATGGAGGCCTACGCCCTTGCTTGGATTTCCGTGAGCTTAATCGGATTAAGGTCCGAGATCCGTATCCGCTCCCACTTATTCCTGATCTCTTCAATCAGATTGTGGGCGCCAAATGGTTCTCTAAGTTGGATCTCAGGGGGCGTATAATCTGATTAGGATAAAGGAGGGGGATGAGTGGAAGACGGCGTTTAACACTCCGGAGGGACATTATGAGAACCTTGTCATGCCTTTCGGTCTGACTACTGCCCCGGCGGTGTTTCAACATTTTGTTAATGACATCTTTCGCCACCTAGTGGGACAGTTTGTTGTCATTTATCTAGATGACATCTTAATTTACTCGCCGGATCTTGTGTCTCATCAGGAGCATGTGAGACAGGTGTTGCAGATCTTGCGAGACAATAAACTGTACGCCAAATGGGAGAAGTGTGTATTCGCCGTACAGGAACTTCAGTTTTTAGGATTCCTGGTGTCAGCTTCTGGTTTCCGTATGGACCCTGGGAAAGTGAAGGCAGTGCTTGAATGGGATCGGCCAGAGGATCTTAAGGCACTGCAGCGTTTCCTGGGGTTTGCTAACTACTACCGGAAATTTATTCGTAATTTCTCATCCGTTGTCAAACCTCTCACTGACATGACAAAAAAAGGGACGGATTTTTCTAGGTGGTCTGACAAAGCTTGTCAAGCATTTTCCTCCTTGAAAAAATGTTTTGCTTCAGCACCCATACTCATCCAACCTGATGCATCACAACCGTTCATTGTGGAGGCAGACGCATCTGACGTAGGAGTGGGTGCGGTATTATCTCAAGGTCCGTCCCCTGGTAAATGGCATCCGTGCGCTTTCTTCTCTAAAAAATTGTCGTCCGCCGAGAGGAATTATGATGTCGGCAATAGGAACTCTTGGCCATTAAGTTGGCTTTTGAAGAGTGGCGTCACTTTTTGGAGGGGGCAGTCCACCCGGTCACCGTCATTACTGATCACAAGAACCTGCTGTATTTAGAGTCTGCAAAACGTCTGAATTCCAGACAAGCTAGATGGTCGTTGTTCTTTACCAGGTTTAATTTTGTCGTCACATATCGTCCTGGGTCAAAAAATGTAAAGGCTGATGCCTTGTCTCGTAGTTTCCCGGGGGCCGGGAAGACGGATGACCCGGTTCCTATTCTTCAGGAGGGAGTTGTGTGTTATGTTTCGGTAGCTGAGGAGTGCAGGTAAAAAAAGGAAATACACCAGAGCAGTTGGAATCTATGAGATTGCAGTACCCTGACTAACCACCACAACTAGAGGCAGCCGTGGAGCGTTCCTACGTTGGTCCTAGACGCCTCGTCACAGCCTGAGAAACTAACTACACCTAAAGATAGAAAGAGGAAAGCTATCTGCCCCGGAGCAGATCCCCAAAGAACATAGAAGCCCCCAAACATGTAATGGCGGTTAGACAAGATGAAATACTGACACAGACAGAAAATAGTATGAGCAAACGTTGGGGCCCAAACTACCTAAATAGAAAAGGATAGGAAGGGCACTTACTGCAATCCCAAAAAACCCTGAAAAGCACCAACTCTACTAACTTCAAAATCACCTGAGATCACACGACCTCTACCACCTAAATTAGTTCTCTGGTGTAACAAAATCAAAACAGCAGCCACTGAAAAAACTGGAAAAAGCAAAAGTACAAACATCAGTGGCTGAACTAAACTGAGAGGGCAAAAGCCCCCGGAGGGGACCCTGAAGGCCCCCACAGAAGTGCAGGACAAAATGCAAAAATCAAGCGCAAAAACAAAAAGAAGAAAATGTCTTATCTGTTAGCAGGAGATGCAGACACGACACAGCAGGCTACAAAGTAAACAGGACTCAAGGATTGAGACCAGAACAATTGATCACCGGCAACCCTGATGGGAAGGCGACTCCCTTATATAAGACCAGTCAGTAACACCTGATTCCCACTCCTCACAATCTTCACTGGACAGTCCAGTACCGCTTGTAACCACCAGAGGGAGCCTCTGCTCAGAACTCATTTCAAGTCCATTCACAACAGTACCCCCCCCTTGAGGAGGGGTCACCGAACCCTCACTTGAGCAACCAGGTCGGTCAGGATGAGTTCTATGATATGCACGGATGAGTCTCCTAGCATGGATGTCCGAAGCAAACACCCAAGAATTCTCTTCCTGACCATAACCTCTCCACTTTACCAAATACTGGAGTTTCCATCTAGAAAAACGAGAATTCAATATTTTCTCAACCACAAACTCCATATTGCCCTCAACCAGAACAGGGTCAGGAGGCAAAGCAGTAGGAACCACTGGCTCAACAAACCTCTTCAACAAGGACTTGTGGAACACGTTATGGATCTTAAATGTCCCTGGAAGAAGCAAACGAAAAGAAACAGGATTAAGAATCTCCATGATCTTATAAGGTCCAATGAACCTAGGCTTAAATTTAGGAGATGCCACTCTCATAGGAATATTTCTTGAGGACAACCAGACCAAGTCCCCCACTTTAAACCGAGGACCATCAGTCCTATGCCGGTTAGCAAACCACTGGGCCCTCTCCTGAGAGAGGGACAACCTCTCCACTACCTGGTCCCAAATCTGTTGCATACGCTCCACAACAGAGTCAACACCTGGACAGACAGAAGCCTCCGTCTGTCCTGAAGAAAATCGAGGGTGAAACCCAGAATTACAGAAAAATGGAGACATCAAAGTGGCAGAGCTAGCCCTATTATTAAGAGCAAACTCAGCCAAAGGCAAAAAAGAGACCCAGTCATCCTGATCAGCAGACACAAAGCATCTTAGATAAGTCTCCAATGTCTGGTTTGTTCTCTCAGTTTGACCATTGGTCTGAGGATGAAACGCCGAGGAGAAAGACAATTGAACACCAAGTTTAGAACAAAAGGTCCTCCAAAATCTGGAAACAAACTGGACTCCTCTGTCAGACACAATGTTCTCAGGAATGCCGTGTAAACGAACCACGTGCTGAAGGAACAAAGGCACCAATTCAGAGGAGGAAGGCAACTTAGGTAATGGCACAAGATGTATCATCTTGGAAAACCTATCACAAATCACCCAGATGACGGTCATTCTCTGAGAAACAGGGAGGTCGGAAATGAAATCCATAGAGATATGGGTCCATGGTCTCTTGGGCACAGGCAATGGCATCAACAAACCACTAGAGCGAGAGCAAGGCTTGGAGCGAGAGCAAGTCCCGCAGGACTGCACAAATTCCCTGACATCGCGAGACAAGGTAGGCCACCAAAAGGACCGACTAACCAAGTCTCTGGTACCAAAAATTCCGGGATGCCCAGCCAACGCGGAACAATGAATCTCAGACATCACACTCTTTTTCCACTGGTCCGGGACAAACAATTTTCCAACAGGGCAGCGCTCGGGCCTATCCTCCTGACACCCCTCCAGAGCAAGTCTCAAATTGGGTGAGATGGCGGAAAGAACTACACCCTCTTTCAAAATAACAGAAGGATCAGATAACTCAGGAGAGTCCGCAAGGAAACTCCTCGAGAGGGCATCCGCCTTAACATTCTTAGTGCCAGGAAGAAAGGAAACCACAAAATTAAAACGTGTGAAAAACAAGGCCCACCTGGCCTGTCTAGGATTGAGTCGCTTGGCAGATTCCAGATAAACCAGATTCTTATGGTCCGTAAGGACCACCACCTGATGTTTGGCTCCCTCCAGCCAATGTCTCCACTCTTCAAAAGCCCACTTCATGGCCAGTAACTCCCGATTACCCACGTCATAATTACGTTCAGTAGGAGAAAATTTTCGAGAGAAAAAGGCACAAGGGTTACTTTTAGAGGTCTCTGGATCTTTTTGGGACAAAACGGCACCTGCCCCAATTTCAGAGGCATCAACCTCCACCTGAAATGACAGAGAAACATCAGGCTGCCGTAGAACAGGAGCAGAAGTGAATCTCTGCTTAAGTTCCTGAAATGCAGAGACTGCCTCAGGAGGCCAATTCACCACATCAGAACCCTTTCTGGTCAAATCAGTCAATGGTTTAACAATAACCGAGAAATTACCAATAAATTTACGATAAAAATTGGCAAAACCCAAAAATCTTTGAAGAGCCTTTAATGAAGTAGGTTGGACCCAATCACAGATGGCCTGAACCTTGACCGGGTCCATTTCAATAACAGATGGGGACAAAATGAATCCCAGAAATGAGATCCTCTGTACGCCAAAAAGACACTTTGATCCCTTCACATACAGAGCATTCTCTCTCAAAATCTGGAATACAGTTCGAACATGTTTCACATGAGAGTCCCAATCATTAGAAAAAATCAAGATATCATCCAAATAAACAATCAGAAATTTATCCACAAAATCCCTGAAAATGTCATTCATGAAGGACTGGAAGACAGAAGGAGCATTAGTGAGCCCAAAGGGCATCACAAGGTACTCAAAATGCCCCTCAGGGGTATTGAATGCCGTCTTCCATTCATCCCCGTGCTTAATGCGAATAAGGTTATATGCCCCCTGAGGTCAAGCTTGGTAAACCAAGTAGCGTTTTTCACCCTGGAAAACAGGTCAGAAATCAAAGGTAACGGGTATTGATATTTTACAGTAATATTGTTCAAAAGACGATAATCAATACACGGCCTTAATGAACCATCCTTTTTGGCCACAAAGAAAAAACCGGCACCTAAGGGTGAAGAGGATGGTCTGATTGTCACGCTGTCTAATGATATGAATACAATGTCAGTAAACTATTTATACAGGAACCACACTCTATACAACATATAGTTTAGCAACATCAGAATGTTAGTATAAAATAGATTTACCTGACACGATATCTGCAGAACTTAGGGTAAATCTTGAGGACTAGATGTGCAGAAACGATTTCTGTTTACTTCAGGGTTAATCTTGAGGACTTGATGAGCTGTAACAGGAAAGAGGAGGACCGGGGTCTAACCTGACCCTGCACTGGGGTCCTAACTAATCCCTTACCTTGGAGGTACTGATAATGGTTCAGAGGTCCAAGTCTCCAGCCTAACCCTGTCTCCTATCAGACCCTGAACCCTGTAATCAGTCCTAAGAAGGATCCTGATTACCACCAAAGGGATATGGGCTGATCTCAGCTAAATACACAGATAAGACATATAAGACAGACAGGATAGCACTCACTTGCATACACACTCAAACACCGAAGGAACATAAATGGTCTGGGAAATAAACTCTAAGCAAGTTGAGCTTAAAACAACTAAGGAGCTCTCAACTTAAGTCAATACAGATTCATTCCTATCTGTGGACTGAATGAAGGATTTCACTGGCAACTCCCAAAGCAGACAACCAGGAATTTAAAGGAAACCAATCAACAAATAATCAATTGCAGCCGGGAGAAACTGCACCCAGTCCCAGCACCGAGCACAGACAGAATTAACTCCCTAGCTGCCAAACACAAAGAAACAGCAACTCAGCTGCGAGAAGTCAAAATGTGCAACCGCGACGATCTTCGTGGCAATGCACACATGACACTGATATGACCCTAAAAAGGCGACCTTTAGGGAATTTACTACCAGGCACTAATTCAATAGCGCAGTCATAGCTCCTATGGGGAGGCAAGGATGCAGATTTACTTTCGCTAAACACATCTGTGATGAGTGCTGTGCTGGAATTGCTGTCCTCATCTTTTTTTTGTACTGCTGAAAGCCCACCAAGCAAAGCCCCCCTCCTTCTCTCTGCAGCTCTCATACTTCTCACCAACCCCAGCCTGCACTCAGGCAGTGTAATGTGAGCTGCCAGTGCTGGAAGTTTTCCCGCTTCACCGCAGGGGTCCCCCATTGTCAGCACATGTGCTGCTCCTACACTAGCAGCCATTTTGGAGACTGCATTCTGTTTTGGTTAATAACACGGTGGGAGCGTCCGCTAGAAACACGAAAGTACTGTTGTGAAACATGCGCCTGACAGGCAACGGTCCTCGTGTACTGGTAAACCTGTAACTCCAACAGAACCCGAGAAATGGAATTCTCGGATGCCCTATAAACTAGCCCACCCGCGTGTGGGCTCATTCGAACCGTCATTTCAAAGTAAGATCATTGATAGGTCTGCCATTCTTCTGCGAGGTTCTCAGGATGAGTTATGCTCCTGATAATCTTTCAGAACTCCAACCATACCTTTCAGCAAGAGGAGGACCCTGGTAACTCCACCCCCTTTATGAGGTCACGGCCACAGGTCTATAAGGCAGGGGCCAGGTATTCTGCGGGAGATCTGCCCTGGACACCAGACTTATAGCAGCTCTGTGATGCATTGTGATGTGTCTCCCCTCCCCCGACCGCATGGCTTGCCTACTATGATCTAAGAACTGTAAGTTGATCTTCCTTATGTTAACCCCTTTTATTTTCTAATTGTCTTGTACATAACTATATTGCCTCAGCTTGTTACATCTTTTTATATTGTATAAGCACTGCCTGTCTTTTTAAGGAATAAACCTATAAATTTATTAGTTTGTCTCTCCTGCTCTATAAACGAATTTGCACGTGCCTGAAGCACTATGCTACTGTTTTGGGGTTGCTACGGACCCTCTTGATAAATTGTTCATCAAAAGCCGTAGCTGGTGGCAGCTAAAAGGAAGGGGTGTAAAGTGTTAATCTATTGGGTGACGCTGGCAGTGACGGAGCGGGGTTTATAAGGGTACTGCCTGGCTGCAGCCAGGAGTAATTATAATTCCCTCACTGCAGCGTGCCCAATAGCCAGCACACATCCAAGTGACCCGTCTGGCGACCAATTATCCTAGGTGCAGTTCCCTGACTGACCTGAGGGTAAGGGGGGCGCCAGAGAGCTGCAAGTTCCTAAGTGGAAGTGGGATAATTAAAAATCCCTGCAGTTTACTGGGTCGGACGGCAGCAGCCGTCGTGTGTGTGCACCGTTTCATCACATATTGGTGGCAGCAGTGGGATCACAAGCCGTGATACCCCGGGCTACCGTGTGGCGGACCGTGTGCCCGTTCATCACATATTGGTGGCAGAGCGGTGGGATTATAGAGCATTAGTGATCTGGTTTGAGCAATCATTCCATTCACTAAAAAACTTGCACGGTTCTTCAGCGACCCTGCATCTAAAGTTTTGGAGAACAGACTCAGTGTTTATTAGTCCTGAGACAATTGTGTGTACTTGCGGTTACCCCCCCTTCTCTTTGTTTTTCTATCCTATCTTTTATTTGGCAACCATGGCTACGAGGGGATACGACTGGTATAATCGGAATAGCAAGGAAGCTCTTCTTGCCATGTGCGAGTGGAGGGAGATTGTCCCCATGGCCCAAACCAAGGCCGAAGTGATCCAGGCCCTGATGGCACGGGACCACGCTCAGAGCGAGGAGTGCGCAGGAGCCGGCCCAAGCCAAGTTGGTGCCGCAGGAGCAGAGGCCCGACCCCTGACTGCTTACACCCAGGGCGGGATGGACCCTTATCTGCAGGCGGCCCTGGAGGGACTCTCCACTGACGACCATGAAGAACGCCTGAAGCTGATCCAGAAAGCTCAAGAGAGAGCCGACCAGCGAGAGGCCAAACAGCGAGAGGCCGAGAGAGCCGAGCGGGAGGCCGAGAGAGCCGAGCGGGAGGCTGAGAGAGCCGAGCGGGAAGCTCAGAGAGCCCATGAACTGGAGCTGCTCAGACAAGGGGCACTGCCCTCCACAGCCCAGAGCAGTGTGCCCAGCAGCGCTCAGAGTCCCAAGCCCCGGCTGGAGCACTTTCCCGTGATGGAAAAGGACGGAGACTTGGACACTTTTCTGCGGGCCTTTGAGAAAGTCTGCAGACAGTACCGGCTGCCTGACAACCAATGGGCCAGGTACTTGACCCCCGGGCTAAAGGGCAAAGCTCTGGAGGCGTTTGCTTCACTCACGCCGGATCAAGATGACAACTATCAGGCCATCAAGCAGGCCCTGATCGCCAAGTACCAGCTAACCCCTGAGGTATACCGAAAGAAGTTCCGGAACCTCCAACGTGGCCCACACGACAGTTATAGCGATGTGGTGCAAGGACTCAGGAACCACTTTGACCAGTGGATCCATGGACTGTCAGTTGACACCTATGAGAAGCTGAGGGACCTGATGATCAAAGACCAGTTCCTGCATCTGTGCCCAGCTGAGGTCCGACAGTTCATCCTGGACCGAGAACCGGAGGACGCGGTCACAACAGCACGGATCGCCAACAGCTATGAGGCCAACCGGAAACCCGAGGTGCGGAAGCCCGTCACCACCCGCTGGGGAGGGGGTAAGCCTGCAACCAACCCCAGTGCCCCTGCCAGCCGTCCCTCTGGAGGCACTATCCCCTTTGCCAGCGCCAGGCCTACATCAGACCCCCGCCAGTGTTTCTCCTGTAAAAGGACTGGACACATCAGCGCCACCTGTCCGGAGAGGCAGAAGAACCCCCCAGCCAAGGCCTCAGGGCCCAACGCCTCTGTTCTTTTGGTGGGTGGTGTGGTGGGGAGGGTTGATGACAACGTGCAGCCCGTCCGCGTGGGGGCCCATCTTGCTACAGGCCTCAAGGACACAGGGGCTGAACGAACCCTCATCCAACCCGAACTGGCGGCCCCTGAAGAGTTGATTCCGGGGAAAACCTTAACTGTCACCGGGATTGGGGGCGTCCACTACCCCTTGCCGATAGCCCGAGTTTTCATTGACTGGGGTACCGGGAGCGGGGTGAAGGAAGTGGGGGTGTCCGAAAACCTGCCCACTGATGTTTTATTGGGGACTGATCTGGGGAGGATGGTGGCGTACTATGTCCCTGACACCCCTTCCCAATCTGATGATAAGGTTAACGTTAACCATGATGTTGATGATGATGGGAAAGTGATTGTGTTACCTGCTAATGCTTTGCGAAGTGATGATGCAACTGATAACCTTTCTTTCCCTAGGAATGATGTTGATAGTGATGTATCTGTGCCATCTGAATCTGTTAACCCTTTCTCTGAAGTGGTAGATGTGTCCACAGGTACAGGAGCGTTCAGTCCCGTCGATCTGCGGAGTGAGACGGCTGAGGAACCCCTAGCAGGAGCAAGCGACAGTGCTCAAGGAAATGGGGAGGTGCATGGGAACCGGGAGGAAGGTGACGCCATGACACTGACCAGTGCCACCGAGGAAGGTAACTGGCCCATAAGTAGCACTGCTCCTGAAGTGTTGGGGTTGGATGGGGAGGTAGAGCCCATAGCAGCGCAGGCTGATGGGTCTATAGAAACCCCCGGGGAGACGGCATATGTAGCTGCTGTCACCCGCAGTCAGAGTGCCCGGATCGCAGGTAGCGCCCTGCCATCTGGACCCTCCTCCGCTACAGGAGAGACTGAACCAGAGTTGGACCCAGAGCCGGTCCCAGAGGGTCCCAGTGAGGAAGGAACCCTGACGTCACTTCTGGCTGCCTCCAGCCAGGAGTTTCAGGCCGCTCTGCACTCAGATGCGAGCCTGGAGAACTTGAGGCACCTCGCCGAGACGCCCACCTCCGTGACTGATAAGGAGAGGGTGTTCTGGGAACGAGGAAGGTTGTACCGGGAGACAGTACCGGAGATTACCAAAAGGAGTGGTTGAGGGAAAAACAGCTGGTCGTCCCGCACCAGTTCCGAGGTGAGTTGTTGAGGATTGCCCATGAGATTCCACTCGCTGGACACTTGGGGATCAGCAAAACTAAGGCACGGCTGTCTCAACACTTCTATTGGCCCAAGATGGGGACAGATGTGACTAACTACTGCCGCTCCTGTATCACCTGTCAAAGAGTGGGGAAGGCGGGGCCTGCTCTTAAGGCTCCCCTGATCCCGTTGCCAGTGATAGAGGAGCCTTTCCAGAGGATCGCGGTGGACATTGTGGGCCCGCTGGCCGTCCCCAGCAGCTCTGGAAAGCAATACATCCTGTAGCCTTTCCGGGGGGTTTAGCTCTAGGATCGCTGTCTGGGTAGACAGAATGGCACGGAAACAGTTCATTCAGACAGCAGTTTGGTGAAAACTGGCCGCAACCAGTTTTATTAAAGTCCACAGCACACAGATAAAAACAAATCATAAACAGAAAACCTGGGCTTGTCTAGCCTCTAATTACACTTAGATAGATGGCCCTCTCTATCCGGGACCCAGACTCTACCAGTCTGTGCCCAAAACAACACATATCACATATGTTACCAGTATGGAGCTTCACAGACACTCCTCTTAATGTCTGAAGGCAACTCCAATGTCCAGACTTGAGAGAGGTCACCTCCTATTCAGTCGCTATTCGCACGGATTCTCACTGCGACTACTCCTGTGTCCGGGGTACTTCCTGCACCCAGACTGAGATAGCTCACACTCTTAGAGACTGCTTCCTTGTGCCAGGACACCTCCCTGTGTCCGGGCTAAAGACAGCTCCCACACTCTTGGAGACACCTTCTGTGCCTGGACCCCTTGTCCAGACTGAATGAGCTCTCTGACTGTGTCCGCAGACACCTATTTCTGGCTTCCTAATTAACAGCTGATTGGCTTCAGGTTTGAGCTGCAAGTGTGCAATGAATGCAAGGTGTAGTGACCTTTCTCTACCACCAGGTCTACAAAGCCACCCATTTCCCTTATAGTTAGCAAAGAACCTAGGTGAAATGTACACCCCATTCACCACATATCCTCACTGTCTCACATATCCCCCCCCTCTTCTCCAGACCGGAGGGCTGGTCATCCAGACCGGAGGACTGGTCAACAAACCTAAAGAGACAATGAACACAGCTCAAGTCATAGCCAACATCAGCTTCATCTTTATCATCCATTAAGCAGGGTTTCTATACCCTTACACACACACACACACACACTGTGTGATGTCACAGTCATGTGACCAGTCAACTGAGGAGAAGGAACATGGACAGTCAAAACATACATACTGATCCATTAAATGAATGCCAGCCAGCGCTGCATTACCCATCCGTCCCCTCTGCATACAACTTTATCCTAGGTATTTAGACACATACCCCTTGGGTGGGTTTGTAGGTGACTGGACCCGCCCAGCTCTCCAAGTCACCTGGAAGCCTCCCAATGTATAGCACAAGTCTCAGCAGTAGATCTGCTGAACCAAAATATATCCAGGCTTCCATCACAGGGCCACCCACCTCTGCGATACATACCGTCCATCCATCACATGCCTCCATGCATATCCTGAGGGCCATACCCCAGTGCCCCCTCTGTTCAAATTTGTGGGGTCAAACACCTGCCACCCGACCAGAGATCCCCCTCGGTCGCCTCTGCCAGTCACCCCGTCTCAGTTGATTTTGGGCACTATGCAATATCACCTCTTTGTTAGGCCTTTCCCGCCCCCAGCGGTCAGAATGTTGGCCTTGTCCTTGTGTCGGTGTCACCTCACCCGACCTTTCTTTCCCGAACTGACTCCTACCGTCGTTGCGGTCACGAGTCCATCGTCCAGTCAAATTTACTGGTAGTTCTGAGTCTGAGCCGTGAGCTAACAGAAGCGTCATCTCTACCCCTCGTTGTTTTAGCACGTCTACTGCCAATCCCCAGGGAAGCCTCTCGTCTCTCCCTTTCTTGGGCTGGAAGTAGTCGCTCTCTTTGTCCCAACTGTAAAACATCTACAGATGGCATCTTCTGTCTGGCTGTAAGGTCAGCATCAGTCCTCTTCTCAGGACTCTCAACCTCCTCTGCCACCATGCCTTCCTCACTTGCACTGGTTGCTCCATTGTCATCAGATGATTCATTATCACTCCCACTATCCCTGTCGGACCCCTTTTTCTCAGCCACATCCGACTCACTTTCAGGGCTAGACACTTCACTCTCATTCTCATCCTGCTCACTTTCAGGAGTATAGAATTCATTCTCATTCACATCCTGATCTGGAACCTTAGTTAACATGTCATCCACAACATTAACTTCATCATCTGGTCCCTCAAGTATGTGACTATGTGACAACCCCAGCACTACACTTCTATATAGTTCAGGTACTAGGAGCTGACTCACAACCTCTCCCTGGACTTCAGTGTTTATGGCAACATGAGAGAACCTCTCCTCAGAGTCAGGCTCCTGGGAAACCTCATTTAGAACAATCATATTTTCCTGTGCTGTTTTAAGAGAGGGTTCTCGCCACTGCTCACTCTCAAAACCGTCACAGGACACAGGCAAGTCAGGGACACTCGGTTCCCGAGAACCACCATCCTCGTCTCCCAACATCACCTGCAAAGGAATTTCATCACTGTCACAGTCATCATTATTATCAACATCATTATCATGACTATGATCAGTATTATCATCACTATCATTACCAGCATCAGCACCATTTTCATGGTCATCATCATTATTAGCATTATCATTATCACATAATTTTAACATCCCACTAGCATCGTGTTCCGCCCTCGGGACTGCGTACCCTCAGTAGGGGCTTCATCACACTGTCCATCAGAATCACCCTTCCCCCAGAGATCCTTAGACCGGGGAAAGTCATTACCCAATATAACGGGTTGCACCAGGGTCTTCACTACCCCCACTTCACATGAAATCTCCCCGAGTTTGGGGACCAAGTCCACGGAAGTCTCTGGGTAGACTTTGGTGTCTCCATGGATGCACACCATACTCAAGTGCTTATCAGGGATGAAGTCCCTATCAATCAGGCTGTCACATACGGAAGTCACTGGACTCTCTGAGTCCAAGAGGGCCTGCGCTGAGCAACCATTTGTAACCACCGGGGACACCTGTGGTCCAGTCTCTTCGGTTGCGGTGGTCACACACACAGGTTCTGCGCAGAGAGAGAGGGATCTGCCAACATCACGGCACATAGGCTCCCCCTCTAGTGGACAGTTGGCTGCAATATCACGACATCTCCAACACTGTCCATCACACTCTTCCACCCACATGTCCCCTCGGGCCTGAACCCGCTTATCAGCATACCCCATGTCCCCAACAGATGGAACGCTCTTACCGGGAGAGTTCGACGTCCGGGAACTCTGAAGTGACGTCCTCTCAGACGGCTGTACCTCAGGAGAACATGCTCGGGTTGTAGCAGTTCACTGTAGGACATGCTCGGGTGTAGTGGTTCACTACCACCTTTTCAACTCCATAATCAGGCCTGCTGACTGCAGACTCCCAACTGTATCTCCAGTCATGAACTCCTCTGGCATGGGCTGTCACCGTAACACCCAGCCGGGTAAGAATCTCCACTTTCATCTTAGCATAGTCTTGGCTGTCCTGCTCGCTCAGGTCAGCATATGCCCTTTGGGGCTCTCCAATCAGATATGGTGCGACCATCATGGCCCATTCAGATAGGGGCAGATTCTCCTTCTCTGCCAGTCTCTCAAACCTAGTGAGATATACCTCCACATCATCACGAGGTGTCATCTTTTTCAAGGACCGTCTTACCGCCCTCTTCACAGCGGACAAGTCAGGTGACTTTGCAACATTACTTTGGGACGATGCACCACAAGTCCCCTGCAGTGCTGCAATCTGCTCAAAAAACAACCGGTTATTCTCCTGCTGCTGCTGCAG
This sequence comes from Oophaga sylvatica, assembly GCA_033576555.1. Classification (NCBI taxonomy): domain Eukaryota; kingdom Metazoa; phylum Chordata; class Amphibia; order Anura; family Dendrobatidae; genus Oophaga; species Oophaga sylvatica. Next base: position 19,072 of record JARQOD010005169.1, on the reverse strand, counting down.
GATTTGCTGCTGGTACTGCTGCATTTGCCGCTGGTACTGCAGGCGCTGCTGCTCCATGCTCTGCTGCATGCTTCGCTGGGCCTGTACCAGGTACTCAATGAGCTCCTTCACACGGCCGGACTTACCTGTCTCAACCACGGCAGTTTTATGTTGCACATTAACTTGTGCCATTTGTTCAAACAGCGCCTCCATGCTGTCATCCATGCTGTCAGACTTCTCTGTCTTAACAACGGCAGTCTTCACTCAAGACATACACACTCTACAGTCTTTTCCATAGAAAAATTCAGCTCTGCTGTGCAGACAATTTATTTATTTTTTTCTACAAACTCTATTAGGGCCACTGTCTCTTTAAGACTTCTCCAATAGACATTTCTCCTTTGCTGCTGCACACTTCACAGTCTTTTCCACAACAAGTTCAACTTTGCTGTGCAAACACACTTTTTTTTTTTTTTTTTCTTTGCAAAGTCTATTAGGGCTACTGTCTCTTTAAGACTGCTCCAAACAGACGTTTCTGCTGACACACTTTTTTTTTTCTGCTGCTATTTCAATAGACTTCACCTTTAATGCTGTCTCTCGCCACTGTGCTGCATACACACTCCAGCACTAACTGTATCAGGCCCTGCGCTGCCCCAGCATTCTCCACCAATTGTAGCCTTTCCGGGGGGTTTAGCTCTAGGATCGCTGTCTGGGTAGACAGAATGGCACGGAAACAGTTCATTCAGACAGCAGTTTGGTGAAAACTGGCCGCAACCAGTTTTATTAAAGTCCACAGCACACAGATAAAAACAAATCATAAACAGAAAACCTGGGCTTGTCTAGCCTCTAATTACACTTAGATAGATGGCCCTCTCTATCCGGGACCCAGACTCTACCAGTCTGTGCCCAAAACAACACATATCACATATGTTACCAGTATGGAGCTTCACAGACACTCCTCTTAATGTCTGAAGGCAACTCCAATGTCCAGACTTGAGAGAGGTCACCTCCTATTCAGTCGCTATTCGCACGGATTCTCACTGCGACTACTCCTGTGTCCGGGGTACTTCCTGCACCCAGACTGAGATAGCTCACACTCTTAGAGACTGCTTCCTTGTGCCAGGACACCTCCCTGTGTCCGGGCTAAAGACAGCTCCCACACTCTTGGAGACACCTTCTGTGCCTGGACCCCTTGTCCAGACTGAATGAGCTCTCTGACTGTGTCCGCAGACACCTATTTCTGGCTTCCTAATTAACAGCTGATTGGCTTCAGGTTTGAGCTGCAAGTGTGCAATGAATGCAAGGTGTAGTGACCTTTCTCTACCACCAGGTCTACAAAGCCACCCATTTCCCTTATAGTTAGCAAAGAACCTAGGTGAAATGTACACCCCATTCACCACATATCCTCACTGTCTCACAATCCTTACTGTGGTAGACTACGCTACCCGGTACCCAGAGGCAGTAGCTCTGTCCTCAACTAGGGCAGATAAGGTGGCGGATGCACTGGTGACCATCTTTTCACGGGTAGGATTTCCCAGGGAGATGCTTACCGATCAAGGGACCCAATTTATGTCTCGCCTAATGAAGGCTCTCTGCAGCAAAATGCAGGTGACGCGTATGGTATCGAGAGCGTATCACCCACAGACCAATGGTTTGTGTGAGCGCTTTAACGGTACCCTCAAACAGATGCTCCGCATGCTGGTTGAGACCCAGGGACGCGATTGGGAGCGGTACCTCCCACACCTGCTATTTGCCTACAGAGAAGTCCCGCAGGCCTCGACGGGGTTCTCCCCCTTCGAGCTCCTGTATGGTAGGCGAGTCCGGGGACCCCTTGGGTTGATAAGAGAATCCTGGGAAGATGAGCCAAACCCCACGGAAGTGTCCATCGTGGATTATGTCATGCGCTTCCGCGACAAGATGCAGATCTTGACGCAGTTGGTGCATGACAACATGACGCAGGCTCAGGCTGACCAGAAGCACTGGTACGACCAGAACGCCCGGGAGCGGACCTACCAGGTGGGTCAAAAGGTGTGGGTGCTGGTCCCCGTACCAAAGGATAAGCTTCAGGCAGCCTGGGAAGGCCCGTACGTCATGCACCAACAGCTCAACCCAGCCACCTACGTGGTCACGCTTGACCACACTCGGGGTAGGCGCAAGGCCTTTCACGTCAACATGATGAAGGCCCATCACGAACGTGAAGCCTGCGTCCTACCGGTCTGCAATCTGCCCGAGGACGGGGAAGAGGATCCCCTCCTAGACATGCTGGCCCAAGCTAATGCCAATGGGTCCATTGAGGACATGGAGGTAAATGCCTCGCTAACCGTCTCCCAGCGGTTGCAGTTGCTGACCACTCTGGAACCCTTCCGGGCCGAGTTCACGAACCGACCCGGAAGGACCGAGTTGGCAGTCCACGAGGTGGACACCGGGAATCACGCCCCGTTACGGCGGACACCTGTCACGCTGTCTAATGATATGAATACAATGTCAGTAAACTATTTATACAGGAACCACACTCTATACAACATATAGTTTAGCAACATCAGAATGTAAGTATAAAATAGATTTACCTGACACAATCTCTGCAGAACTTAGGGTTAATCTTGAGGACTTGATGTGCAGAAACGATATAGTTGAACTCAGGGTTAATCTTGAGGACTTGATGAGCTGTAACAGGAAAGAGGAGGACCGGGGTCTAACCTGACCCTACACTGGGGTCCTAACTAATCCCTTACCTTGGAGGTACTGATAATGGTTCAGAGGTCCAAGTCTCCAGCCTAACCCTGTCTCCTGTCAGACCCTGAACCCTGTAATCAGTCCTAAGAAGGATCCTGATTACCACCAAAGGGATATGGGCTGATCTCAGCTAAATACACAGATTAGACATATAAGACAGACAGGATAGCACTCACTTGCATACACACTCAAACACCGAAGGAACATAAATGGTCTGGGAAATAAACTCTAAGTAAGTTGAGCTTAAAACAGCTAAGGAGCTCTCAACTTAAGTCTATACAGATTCATTCCTATCTGTGGTCTGCATGAAGGATTTCACTGGCAACTCCCAAAGCAGACAACCAGGAATTTAAAGGAAACCAATCAACAAATAATCAATTGCAGCCGGGAGAAACTGCACCCAGTCCCAGCACCGAGCACGGACAGAATTAACTCCCTAGCTGCCAAACACAAAGAAACAGCAACTCAGCTGTGAGAAGTCAAAATGTGCAACCGCGACGATCTTCGTGGCAATGCACACATGACAGTACCCCCCCTTCTACGAGGGGCCTCCGGACCCTCAGGGCCAGGCCTGCCCGGGTGAGTTCTGTGGAAGGTCCGAACCAAACGATCTGCGTTAACATCAGACGCAGGGACCCACGTCCTCTCCTCCGGACCATACCCCTTCCAATGCACCAAGTACTGAAGGGACCGGCGATTCAGACGAGAGTCAATGATTTTTGATACTTGAAATTCCAAGTTACCATTGACCAACACTGGAGGAGGAGGTAGAGGTGACGGTATGACTGGTGCCACATACCTTTTAAGTAATGACTTGTGGAACACATTATGAATTTTAAACGTAGAAGGGAGTTCCAGACGAAATGCCACAGAATTAATTATGGAACTGATCCTGTACGGCCCGATGAATCTGGGACCCAGTTTCCAGGAGGGAACTTTAAGTTTTATATTCCTGGTAGACAACCATACCAGATCGTTCACATTCAGATCTGGACCAGAAACTCTCCTCCTATCAGCCATACGTTTGTAACGGTTCCCCATATTACTCAAATTATTCAATACACCTCGCCACACAGAAGCAAGTGACGACGAGAAACGCTCCTCCTCAGGAACCCCAGAAGGACACCCCCCATTGAAAGTACAAAACTGGGGATGAAAACCATATTGTCACGCTGTATAGCAGATATATATATATGTGATGTCAGTAATCTATATCAAAAGGGCAACATACTATATAACATGCGCATAGATATATGAGAACATAGAATTACCTGACAATGTCCAGTGGGTCAATACGGAATCCGTTATACGCTGTCTCCGGCTAGAGGGTGACCGGGGTCTATGCTGACCCTAAACTGGGGTCCTAACTAATCCCTCTACCTGGAGGTACTGTTAAAGGTACAGAGGTCCAGGCCACCAGCGTAAACCCTGTCTCCTATCAATCCCTGCCAACTGTAATCTAGTCCTAAGAAGGACCCTGATTACCACCAAAGGGAATGAACAGGTAACGGTTAATGAACAGAAAGACATACAAAAAAGACAAGAAATAAATTAAATAAAGTCTTACATACAACACTCACACACAGTAGGAACACCTAAGGTCTCAGAGATAAACTATAAGCTGTAAGAGTAAAAACAACTAAGGAGCTCTTAGCTTAAATATTCTCAGAACCGATCCAGTCTGCTAGACTACATGAATGCTTTCACCGGCATCTAACACCCAGACTGGCAGGAATATAAAGGAAACTAATTAGAACATAATCAAAAGCAGCCGGGCGAGGCTGGACCTAGTCTTAGCAAAGAGCTAGGTAAAATTAACTCTCTCATTACCAAACACAAAGAAACAGCAGCTCAGCTGTGAGAAGTCAGAATGTGCAATCGCGACGATCTTCGTGGCGATGCACCCATGACAGTACCCCCCTTCTACGAGGGGCTTCCGGACCCTCATGACCAGGTCTGTCCGGGTAAGTTGTGTGAAAGGTCCGAACCAATCGATCTGCGTTAGCATCAGACGCAGGGACCCACGTCCTCTCCTCAGGACCATACCCCCTCCAATGAACTAAGTACTGAGGGATCGGCGACTGAGACGTGAGTCAATGATTTTCGACCCATGAAATTCCACGTTATCATTGACTACCACTGAAGGAGGAGGTAGAGGTGACGGTATGACTGGTGCCACATACTTTTTAAGTAATGACTTGTGAAACACATTATGAATTTTAAACGTAGGAGGGAGGTCCAGACGAAATGCCACAGGATTAATTATGGAACTGATCCTGTACGGCCCGATGAATCTGGGACCCAACCTCCAGGAGGAAACTTTAAGTTTTATATTCCTGGTAGACAACCAAACCAGATCGTTCACCTTCAGATCTAGACCAGAAACTCTCCCCTATCAGCCATCCGTTTGTAACGGTTCCCCGTAACCTTCAGTCTTAACCGATCTGGAACTATCAGTCTCCTGGAAGTCCCACAGGGGCGTCCCCCTGAGCCCCCAATACCTCCCCCTCAAGCTCAGAGCATACAGCTGACACTACAACTCCCTCCTGAGGAATAGGAACCGGATCATCCGTCTTCCCGGCCCTGGGAAAGTACGAGATAAGGCATCAGGAAGCAACTTTATTGAGCAGTCATATGCGCGATGAGGAGGTAACTCTTTACACCCCTCCTCTGAGAACATCTCCCAAAGTCCTCCAGAAAAGGAGACAAAGTCCTAGGCACAACCGCACCGATGACCGTGCTCATGCAGTTATTCCTGCAAAATTCACCCCACTGGCTTATCTTTCTGGATTGCCAATCAATCACTGGGTTATGTTTAGCCAACCAAGGAAGTCCCAACACAATAGGAGTAGGTAGACCCTCCAACACATAACAAGACAATTGCTCTTTATGTATTGCCCCTACTCGAAGATCTATGTTATGAACAGCTTGTACCAAGCTACCTTGACCGAGAGGTCTAGAATCAATAGAGACTATAGGGACCGGTTTGGCCAATACACTCAGTTGCATACCATGCGCCTGGGCAAACCGAGCGTCCACCAGATTAGCCCCGGACCCACTATCAAGAAAAACAGAAATCCTCTCAGTTCTAGTACCAATCACCACCTCCGCAGGCACGAGAAACTGAGAGGGATTTGGGGACGAAATACACACTCCCAGGTTAACTCCTTTGCTCAAAGAGGCCCGGGATGGACACCCCCAACAAAATGTCCCTCTCTCCCGCAAAAGAAACACCTTCTAGTATTGCGGCGCACCGCCGATTCCCTCCTACAAAAAGATGTCCCTCCCAACTGCATGGGTTCCTCAGAACAGACATGGGGAACCTCAGTATAAGGGACTTTAGTAGTAGGTGGAGTCATCACGGGAGGCGGAGTTACCTCGCGTCTTCCCCGAATTCGTCTATCAATGCGAATAGCGAGGGCCATAGCAGCCTCCAGTGATGGAGGAGAATCATACTGAGCCAACACATCCTTTAATTTGTCAGACAACGCTTGACAAAACTGGCTCCTAAGAGCTGGGTCATTCCACTGAGTATCTGTTGCCCATCTACGGAACTCAGAAGAATATTCCTCCGCTGGACGATTTCCTTGCCGTATTTTACGTAACTTTGTTTCAGCAAGGGAAACTCGATCCGGATCATCATATACCAGACCCAGGGCAGTAAAAAATCGATCCACTGACTGGAGATCTGGGGAGCCTGGAGGAATAGAGAACGCCCAAGATTGAGGGTCCCCTTGTAAGAGTGAGATAACAATTCCCACCCTCTGCTCTTCACTCCCAGATGACCGAGGCCGCAGCCGAAAGTACAATTTACATGCCTCCCGGAAAGTAAAAAATTTGTCCCGCCCACCAGTGAACCTGTCCGGGAGAGCAACCTTAGGTTCAGATCTGGTTTGCTCCGGGGGAGACAAAACCTTGGACTTAATGTCTGCAAACTCCATGGACAACCCCTGCAACTGCCGGGCCAGCTGGGCTACTGGATCCATGACAGCTGGGGAGAATCTTTAGTATGGGCCGGTGAAAATGTCACGCTGTATAGCAGATATATATATATGTGATGTCAGTAATCTATATCAAAAGGGCAACATACTATATAACATGCGCATAGATATATGAGAACATAGAATTACCTGACAATGTCCAGTGGGTCAATACGGAATCCGTTATACGCTGTCTCCGGCTAGAGGGTGACCGGGGTCTATGCTGACCCTAAACTGGGGTCCTAACTAATCCCTCTACCTGGAGGTACTGTTAAAGGTACAGAGGTCCAGGCCACCAGCGTAAACCCTGTCTCCTATCAATCCCTGCCAACTGTAATCTAGTCCTAAGAAGGACCCTGATTACCACCAAAGGGAATGAACAGGTAACGGTTAATGAACAGAAAGACATACAAAAAAGACAAGAAATAAATTAAATAAAGTCTTACATACAACACTCACACACAGTAGGAACACCTAAGGTCTCAGAGATAAACTATAAGCTGTAAGAGTAAAAACAACTAAGGAGCTCTTAGCTTAAATATTCTCAGAACCGATCCAGTCTGCTAGACTACATGAATGCTTTCACCGGCATCTAACACCCAGACTGGCAGGAATATAAAGGAAACTAATTAGAACATAATCAAAAGCAGCCGGGCGAGGCTGGACCTAGTCTTAGCAAAGAGCTAGGTAAAATTAACTCTCTCATTACCAAACACAAAGAAACAGCAGCTCAGCTGTGAGAAGTCAGAATGTGCAATCGCGACGATCTTCGTGGCGATGCACCCATGAAGACACATATGCCCCAAAAAAGGGGACTTACCAGTGGACTCGCTCCGCCTGTTGTTAAGAGCGAACTCTGCCAGAGGCAAGAAAGAAGACCAGTCCTCCTGGTTCTCCGATACAAAACACCGGAGATATGTCTCTAAACTCTGATTCAGACGCTCTGTCTGACCATTGGTCTGTGGATGAAAAGCCGAGGAAAACGACAATTGCATCCCCCGACGTAAACAAAATGCCCTCCAAAATTTGGACACAAACTGAGACCCCCTATCTGACACCACATCAGAAGGCAACCCATGAAGTCTCACAATCTCCCTAATGAACACCTGCGCCAGAGTTTTAGCATTAGGGAGTGCCGGAAGAGCAACGAAATGTGCCATCTTACTGAACCTGTCAACAACCACCAGTATGACAGTATTCTCAGACGACGGAGGAAGGTCCGTAATGAAGTCCATAGATAAATGAGTCCATGGACGCTCCGGAAGTTTCAAGGGTAAAAGGGTCCCAGACGGACGGGTATGAGGAGTTTTAGAGCGAGCACAAACCCCACAGGACGCGACAAAAGTTATAACATCTTTATTAGCGTTAGGCCACCAAAATCGGCGGGAAAGGAGATCTAAAGTAGCCTTACTCTCTGGATGTCCTGCTAAAGCAGAATTATGATGTGCCTCAATAACCTTTTGTCTCAACTGATTCGGGACAAACAGTCTCCCTGGAGGTCCTGCAGGGGCGTCCCCCTGAGCCTCCAACACCTCCTCCTCAAGCTCAGAACACACAGCCGACACTACCACCCCCTCCTGAAGGATAGGAATAGGGTCGTCCGTTTTCCCGGCCCCTGGGAAACTGCGAGACAAGGCATCAGCCTTTACATTCTTAGACCCCGGACGATAAGTGACGACAAAATTAAACCTGGTAAAAACAACGACCATCGAGCTTGTCTGGAATTCAGACGCTTAGCGGATTCTAAATACAGCAGGTTCTTGTGATCAGTAATAACGGTGACCGGGTGGACTGCCCCCTCCAAAAAGTGACGCCATTCTTCAAAAGTCAATTTAATGGCCAAAAGTTCCCTATTGCCGATATCATAATTCCTTTCGGCGGACGACAATTTCTTAGAAAAGAAAGCGCACGGATGCCATTTACCAGGGGACGGACCCTGGGACAATATAGCACCCAACCCTACGTCAGACGCGTCCACCTCCACAATGAACGGCTGAGATACATCTGGTTGGATGAGAACGGGTGCCGAAGAAAAACATCTTTTTAAAGAGGAAAAGGCTTGGCAAGCTTTGTCCGACCACTTAGAAAAATCCGTCCCTTTTCTCGTCATGTCAGTGAGAGGTTTGACGACAGACGAGAAATTACAAATAAATTTCCGGTAGTAATTAGCAAACCCCAAAAAACGCTGCAGAGCCTTAAGATCCCCTGGCTGATCCCATTCAAGCACTGCTCTCACCTTTTCAGGGTCCATCCGGAAACCGGAGGCTGACACCAAAAAACCCAAAAACTGAAGTTCCTGTACGGCAAAAACACACTTCTCCAGTTTGGCGTATAGTTTATTGTCTCGCAAGATCTGCAACACCTGTCTCACATGCTCCTGGTGAGACACAAGATCTGGCGAGTAAATTAAAATGTCATCCAAATATACGACCACAAACACCCCCACAAGGTGACGAAAAATGTCATTAACAAAATGTTGGAATACTGCTGGAGCAGTAGTCAGACCAAAAGGCATGACCAGGTTTTCATAATGTCCCTCCGGCGTGTTAAACGCCGTTTTCCACTCATCCCCCTCTTTTATCCTAATCAGATTATACGCCCCCCTGAGATCCAATTTAGAGAACCATTTGGCGCCAACAATTTGATTGAAGAGATCAGGAATAAGAGGGAGTGGATACGGATCTCGAACAGTAATCCGATTAAGTTCGCGGAAATCCAAGCAAGGGCGTAGGCCTCCATCTTTTTTCTTCACAAAGAAGAACCCCGCGGCCACAGGGGAAGATGAAGGTCTAATATGCCCTTTGGCCAGACTTTCAGAACTATAATCTTTCATAGCCTGTCTTTCAGGACCAGAAAGATTATACAACCTAGCTTTAGGCAACTTAGCATCAGGAAGTAGATTAATAGAGCAGTCATACACGCGATGAGGAGGCAACTCCCGACACCCCTCCTCAGAGAAAACATCCCCAAAATCCTCCAAAAAAGGAGGCAATGTACTAGGCACGACCGCACTGATGACTGTGTTCATGCAGTTGCTTTTGCAAAACTCACCCCATTGGCTTATCTCTCTGGACTGCCAATTAATCACAGGGTTATGTTTAACCAGCCAAGGAAGTCCCAACACAATGGGAGTAGGTAGACCCTCCAACACATAACAAGATAATTGTTCCCTATGTATTGCCCCTACCCGAAGGTCAATGTTATGAACCTCATGAACAAAGCTACCTTGGCCGAGAGGCCTGGCGTCAATGGAGAAAATAGTGATCGGTTTGACCAATACTCTCAGATGCATACCTTGAGCCTGAGCAAACTGAGCGTCAACCAGATTAGCCCCAGAACCACTATCCAGAAGAACAGACAATCTCTTCACTCTAGTACCAACCACCACCTCCACTGGTACAAGGAACTGAGAAGAACCGGCGGATGAAATACATACTCCCAGGTTGTCGTCCACCACACAACCTGGGATTAGCAGTTTTCCGGCGACTTTTTACTTAACAAGACACGGGATGGACATTCTCCAACAAAATGTCCCTCTTTCCCGCAGAAAAAACACCTTCTAGTCCTGCGGCGTGCCGCCAATCCCCTACTACGAAAAGATGTCCCTCCAACTGCATAGGCTCATCCGAACAGACAAGGGGAACCTCAACATAAGGGACTTTAGTAGTAGGTGGAGAAACAACAGGGAGTGGAGTTACCTCACCCCTCTCCCGAAGCCGTCTATCAGTACGGATAGCTAGGGCCATAGCAGCCTCCAGAGAAGGAGGAGACTCATACTGAGCCAAAACGTCTTTTAATTTGTCAGAAAGCCCATGACAAAACTGGCTCCTAAGAGCTGGGTCATTCCACTGAGTATCCGTGGCCCATCTACGAAACTCAGAAGCAAATTCCTCCGCCGGACGATCTCCCTGCTGTAACTTACGTAATTTGGTCTCAGCAAGAGAGACCCGATCTGGGTCATCATATACCAATCCCAGAGCAGTAAAAAATTGATCTACAGACTGTAGAGCCGGGGATCCCGGAGGAAGGAAAATGCCCAGGATTGAGGGTCCCCTTGAAGAAGTGAGATAACAATTCCCACTCTCTGCTCATCACTCCCTGATGATCGCGGCCGAAGCCGAAAATACAATTTACATGCTCCCGGAAGGTAAAAAATTTGTCTCGCCCACCAGTGAACCTATCTGGAAGAGCTACTTTAGGTTCAACTCTGGTTTGCTCCAGGGGAGACAAAACTTTGGACTTAATGTCCGTCAGCTCCATGGATAATCCCTGCAACTGCAGAGCCAGCTGAGCTACTGGATCCATGGTAACTAGAGATAATTTTTTATGGCCAGTGAAAATGTCACGCTGTCTAATGATATGAATACAATGTCAGTAAACTATTTATACAGGAACCACACTCTATACAACATATAGTTTAGCAACATCAGAATGTAAGTATAAAATAGATTTACCTGACACAATCTCTGCAGAACTTGGGTTAATCTTGAGGACTTGATGTGCAGAAACATATAGTTGAACTCAGGGTTAATCTTGAGGACTTGATGAGCTGTAACAGGAAAGAGGAGGACCGGGGTCTAACCTGACCCTACACTGGGGTCCTAACTAATCCCTTACCTTGGAGGTACTGATAATGGTTCAGAGGTCCAAGTCTCCAGCCTAACCCTTTCTCCTGTCAGACCCTGAACCCTGTAATCAGTCCTAAGAAGGATCCTGATTACCACCAAAGGGATATGGGCTGATCTCAGCTAAATACACAGATTAGACATATAAGACAGACAGGATAGCACTCACTTGCATACACACTCAAACACCGAAGGAACATAAATGGTCTGGGAAATAAACTCTAAGTAAGTTGAGCTTAAAACAGCTAAGGAGCTCTCAACTTAAGTCTATACAGATTCATTCCTATCTGTGGTCTGCATGAAAATTTCACTGGCAACTCCCAAAGCAGACAACCAGGAATTTAAAGGAAACCAATCAACAAATAATCAATTGCAGCCGGGAGAAACTGCACCCAGTCCCAGCACCGAGCACGGACAGAATTAACTCCCTAGCTGCCAAACACAAAGAAACAGCAACTCAGCTGTGAGAAGTCAAAATGTGCAACCGCGACGATCTTCGTGGCAATGCACACATGACAACACCTTATCGGATCTCTGAGGAAGTGCAGCAGATTATGCGCCAGGAGATCCATGAGATGTTGCAGCTGGGGGTGATCCGGCAGTCCAAAAGCGCGTGGGCCTCACCTGTAGTTCTCGTGCCAAAAAAGGATCGGACCACCTGGTTCTGCGTGGACTACAGGGGGCTCAACGCCATCACTACCTCTGATGCGCACCCAATGCCACGCATCGAGGATCTGCTGGAGCGGTTGGCGAATGCCAAGTACATATCCATCATGGATTTAAGCCGGGGATACTGGCAGATTCCCCTGAGCCCTGAGGCGCAGGAGAAATCCGCCTTTATCACCCCTTTTGGACTGTACAAGTCCACGGTCATGCCTTTCGGCATGAAGAATGCCCCTGCCACTTTCCAGCGGATGGTCAACCACCTGCTTCAGGGACTGGAGGAGTACGCTGTGGCGTACCTGGACGACATTGCCGTCTTCAGTTCCACCTGGGAGGAACACCTTCAGCATCTCCAGGAGGTGCTCAAGCGTATTCACCAGGCAGGTCTGACCATCAAGCCGGGAAAATGCCAGATGGGCATGAGGGAGGTCCACTACCTGGGGCACTGGGTAGGCGGGGGTTCCATGAGTCCAGAGCCCGAGAAAGTGGACGCGATCGTGTCCTGGCCCACCCCCAGGACCAAAAAGCAGGTGAAGTCCTTCCTGGGCACTGCAGGGTACTATAGGAGTTTCGTACCGAACTATAGCGCCATTGCAAAACCCTTGACGGACCTCACCAAGGGCGGTCTACCCCAAACAGTCAGCTGGACAGATGGCTGTGAGGCGGCATTCCGAGCTTTGAAAACAGCCCTGTGCAGCTCTCCGGTGTTGAGAGCCGTCGACAGCAGTCGGCCCTTCCTGGTACAGACTGACGCCAGCGAATTTGGCTTCGGTGCTGTACTCAGCCAGGTTGATTCGGGGAACCAGGAGCACCCCGTGTTGTACCTGAGCCGGAAACTTCTGCCAAGGGAAGTGGCATACTCCACCATCGAGAAGGAGTGCCTGGCCATGGTCTGGGCACTGCAACGTTTGCAGCCCTACCTGTACGGGCGCACCTTCAAGGTGGTCACCGACCACAACCCGCTGAGCAGGCTGCACACAGTGTCCGGAACCAATGGTAGGTTGCTACGCTGGAGCCTTGCCCTGCAGCAGTATGATTTTGCCGTACAACACAAGAAAGGCAGTGATCATGGGAATGCTGATGGGTTATCACAACGTGGCGAACCCGCTGAGGTGCGCATGTCGGATTACCGACAGGTCATGCCTCCGTAGCGCCCTCTAAGGGGGGGAGGTGTGATGAGTGCTGTGCTGGAATTGCTGTCCTCATCTTTTTTTTGCACTGCTGAAAGCCCACCAAGCAAAGCCCCCCTCCTTCTCTCTGCAGCTCTCATACTTCTCACCAACCCCCAGCCTGCACTCAGGCAGTGTAATGTGAGCTGCCAGTGCTGGAAGTTTTCCCGCTTCACCGCAGGGGTCCTCCATTGTCAGCACATGTGCTGCTCCTACACTAGCAGCCATTTTGGAGACTGCATTCTGTTTTGGTTAATAACACGGTGGGAGCGTCCGCTAGAAACACGAAAGTACTGTTGTGAAACATGCGCCTGACAGGCAACGGTCCAGTGGTACTGGTAAACCCGTAACTCCAACAGAACCCGAGAAATGGAATTCTCGGATGCCCTATAAACTAGCCCACCCGTGTGTGGGCTCATTTGAACCGTCATTTCAAAGTAAGATCATTGATAGGTCTGCCATTCTTCTGCGAGGTTCTCAGGATGAGTTATGCTCCTGATAATCTTTCAGAACTCCAACCATACCTTTCAGCAAGAGGAGGACCCTGGTAACTCCACCCCGTTTATGAGGTCACGGCCACAGGTCTATAAGGCAGGGGCCAGGTATTCTGCGGGAGATCTGCCCTGGACACCAGACTTATAGCAGCTCTGTGATGCATTGTGATGTGTCTCCCCTCCCCGACTGCATGGCTTGCCTACTATGATCTAAGAACTGTAAGTTGATCTTCCTTATGTTAACCCCTTTTATTTTCTAATTGTCTTGTACATAACTATATTGCCTCAGCTTGTTACATCTTTTTATATTGTATAAGCACTGCCTGTCTTTTTAAGGAATAAACCTATAAATTTATTAGTTTGTCTCTCCTGCTCTATAAACGAATTTGCACGTGCCTGAAGCACTATGCTACTGTTTTGGGGTTGCTACGGACCCTCTTGAAAAAATTGTTCATCAAAAGCCGTAGCTGGTGGCAGCTAAAAGGAAGGGGTGTAAAGTGTTAATCTATTGGGTGACGCTGGCAGTGACGGAGCGGGGTTTATAAGGGTACTGCCTGGCTGCAGCCAGGAGTAATTATAATTCCCTCACTGCAGCGTGCCCAATAGCCAGCACACATCCAAGTGACCCGTCTGGCGACCAATTATCCTAGGTGCAGTTCCCTGACTGACCTGAGGGTAAGGGGGGCACCAGAGAGCTGCAAGTTCCTAAGTGGAAGTGGGATAATTAAAAATCCCTGCAGTTTACTGGGTCGGACGGCAGCAGCCGTCGTGTCTGTGCACCGTTTCTCACATATTGGTGGCAGCAGTGGGATCACAAGCCGTGATACCCCGGGCTACCGTGTGGCGGACCGTGTGCCCGTTCATCACAACATCAGAAAAATCAATCAAAAAGTCAGGAACATCCTGAGCCTGGGGGGAGGCAGAAAAAACAGGAGTGTTGGTATTAACACATTGGCAGCCCCAACTGGTTACAGACACAGATTTCCAATCCAAAACAGGATTATGAGACTGCAACTAAGGAAGCCCAGTACGATAATATCATGCAGATTATACAGAACCAAAAATTTACAGCACTCCTGATGATCAGGTTCAAACCTCATTATCACCTGAGTAGAGAACTGAGGTTTATTCTCAGCCAAAGGGGTAGAATCGATCCCCAGTAGGGGAATAGACTTCTGTAGGGGTATCAAGGGAAACCCACAACGTTTAGCAAAATCATAATCCATCAGGTTAATAGCTGCTCCAGAATCAACGAAAGCCTGAGCAGAAAATGAGGACAGAGAGCATATCAGAGTGACAGTTAATAAAAACTTAGTCTGAACACTACCCAAGACAACTGAGCGTGCAAAACGTCTTCCCCGCTTAGGGCAGACTGAAATAGCATGAGAGGCATCACCACAGTAGAAACATAACCCATTGCGCTTTCGAAACTCATGACACTGTGCCCCAGACACCACTCTATCACACTGCATGCGTTCAGAAGCAGGTTCACAAGGCAACACCATTCCACGCATACTTCTCCGCTCACGCAAACGTCTGTCAATTTGAATCGCTAATGACATAGAATCATTGAGACCAGAGGGGACAGAGAATCCCACCATAACATCCTTTACATTATCTGACAGACCCTTCCGAAAAAGGGCCGCCAAAGCGTCGTCATTCCACTTGGTCAGGACTGCCCACCTACGGAATCTCTGACAGTATAACTCAGCGTCATCAAGACCCTGATTTAATGCCAACAAGGCTTTTTCAGCTTGATCAGTGACATTAGGCTCATCGTATAATAACCCCAAAGCCTGAAAAAATGCATCAACATCACTCAAAACAGGATCCCCAGGTGTCAGGGAAAAAGCCCAATCCTTAGGATCGCCGCGCAAGAGAGAGATGACAATTTGAACCTGCTGCGCTGCGTTCCCTGAGGACTTAGATTTTAAGGCAAAAAACAATTTACAATTATTTTTGAAATTCTGAAACTTAGCTCGATCCCCTAAAAACAAATCTGGCATGGGAATCCTAGGTTCCACAACAGGCAACCTAGCAAGATAGGTAGCAATACTCCGAACCTCAGTGGCAAGCTGATCCACACGGCCAGACAACTGTGCAAACTCCATTGAGAGAAAAAAAAATCCTCCCAGCACCCAGAGATACAGAGGGAAAAAATGCAACAAACAGAAAAATATCTCTGACAACTCTGACAACCTTTTTTCTTTCACAATATTTTTTCCCTTCTGTGAGTACCATACAATTTTCAATTTTTGGGCCGGTGATACTGTTATGTTTCGGTAGCTGAGGAGTGCAGGTAAAAAAGGAAATACACCAGAGCAGTTGGAATCTATGAGATTGCAGTACCCTGACTAACCACCACAACTAGAGGCAGCCGTGGAGCGTTCCTACGTTGGTCCTAGACGCCTCGTCACAGCCTGAGAAACTAACTACACCTAAAGATAGAAAGAGGAAAGCTATCTGCCCCGGAGCAGATCCCCAAAGAACATAGAAAGCCCCCAAACATGTAATGGCGGTTAGACAAGATGAAATACTGACACAGACAGAAAATAGTATGAGCAAACGTTGGGGCCCAAACTACCTAAATAGAAAAAGGATAGGAAGGGCACTTACTGCAATCCCAAAAAACCCTGAAAAGCACCAACTCTACTAACTTCAAAATCACCTGAGATCACACGACCTCTACCACCTAAATTAGTTCTCTGGTGTAACAAAATCAAAACAGCAGCCACTGAAAAAACTGGAAAAAGCAAAAGTACAAACATCAGTGGCTGAACTAAACTGAGAGGGCAAAAGCCCCCGGAGGGGACCCTGAAGGCCCCCACAGAAGTGCAGGACAAAATGCAAAAATCAAGCGCAAAAACAAAAAGAAGAAAATGTCTTATCTGTTAGTAGGAGATGCAGACACGACACAGCAGGCTACAAAGGAAACAGGACTCAAGGATTGAGACCAGAACAATTGATCACCGGCAACCCTGATGGGAAGGAGACTCCCTTATATAAGACCAGTCAGTAACACCTGATTCCCACTCCTCACAACCTTCACTGGACAGTCCAGTACCGCTTGTAACCACCAGAGGGAGCCTCTGCTCAGAACTCATTTCAAGTCCATTCACAACAGTTGTGGTGTCGGCTGTATGCTCTGAGCTTGAGGAGGAGATATTGGAGGCTCAGGGGGACGCCCCTGTAGGACCTCCAGGGAGACTGTTTGTTCCAGATCAGTTAAGACAAAAGGTTATCGAGGCACATCATAATTCTGCTTTGGCAGGACACCCAGGGAGTAAAGCAACTGTGGATCTCGTTTCTCGCCGGTTTTGGTGGCCTAACTTAAATAAAGAGGTAGTAACTTTTGTCGCTCCTGTGGGGTATGTGCGCGCTCTAAGACCCCACATACCCGTCCGTCTGGGGCCCTTTTACCGTTGAAAATCCCGGAGCGTCCATGGACCCATCTGTCTATGGACTTCATTACGGACCTCCCTCCGTCTTCAGGTAAAACTGTCATACTAGTTGTAGTTGACAGGTTCAGCAAAATGGCACATTTTATTGCTCTTCCTGCTCTTCCTAATGCTAAAAACTCTGGCGCAGGTGTTCATTGGGGAGATTGTGAGACTTCACGGGTTGCCTTCCGATGTGGTGTCGGATCGGGGGTCTCAGTTTGTGTCCAAATTCTGGAGGGCATTTTGTTCTCGTCGGGGGATGCAGTTGTCATTTTCTTCGGCTTTTCATCCGCAGACTAATGGTCAGACAGAGCGTCTGAATCAGAGCTTAGAGACATATCTCCGGTGTTTTGTCTCAGAGAACCAAGAGGACTGGTCTTCTTTCTTGCCTCTGGCAGAGTTCGCTCTTAACAATAGGCGGAGCGAGTCCACTGGTAAGTCCCCGTTTTTTGGGGCATATGGTTTTCACCCCAGTTTTGTACTTTCAATGGGGGGGCTCTTCTGGGGTTCCTGAGGAGGAACAATTTTCGTCGTCACTTGCTTCAGTGTGGAGAGGAGTGCTTAATAATCTGAGCACTATGGGGAACCGATACAAACGTATGGCTGATAGGAGGAGAGTGTCTGGTCCGGACCTAAGTGTGAACGATCTGGTATGGTTGTCTACCAAGAATATAAGACTTAAGGTTCCTGTTGTGAATGGGCTTGAGATGAGTTCTGAGCAGAGGCTCCCTCTGGTGGTTACAAGCGGTGCTGGTCTGTCCAGTGAAGATTGTGAGGATTGGGAATCAGGTGTTACTGACTGGTCTTATATAAGGGAGTCACCTTCCCATCAGGGTTGCCGGTGATCAATTGTTCTGGTCTCAATCCTTGAATTTCCTGTTTCCTTGTAGCCTGCTGTGTCGTGTCTGCATCTCCTGCTATCAGATAAGACATTTTCTTCTTTTTGTTTTTGTGCTAGATTTTTGCATTTTGTCCTGCACTTCTGTGGGGGCCTTCAGGGTCCCCTCCGGGGGCTTTTGCCCTCTCAGTTTGGTTCAGCCACTGATGTTTGTACATTTGCTTTTTGCAGTTTTTTCAGTGGCTGCTGTTTTGATTTTGTTACACCAGAGAACTAATTTAGGTGGTAGAGGTCGTGTGATCTCAGGTGTTTTTGAAATTAGTAGAGTTGGTGCTTTTCAGGGTTTTCTGGGATTGCAGTAAGTAACCTTCCTATCCTTTTCTATTTAGTTAGTTTGGGCCCCAGCGTTTGCTCATACTATTTTCTTTCTGTGTCAGTGTTTCTTCTTGTCTAACCGCCATTACATGTTTGGGGGCTTTCTATTATCTTTGGGGTTCTGCTCCGGGGCAGATAGCTTTCCTATTTCTATCTTTAGGTGTAATTAGTTTCTCAGGCTGTGACGAGGCGTCTAGGACTAACGTAGGAACGCTCCACGGCTGCCTCTAGTTGTGGTGGTTAGTCACTGTACTGCAATCTCATAGATTCCAACTGCTCTGGTGTATTGCCTTTTTACCTGCACTCCTCAGCTACCGAAACATAACAGTATCACCGGCCCAAAATTTAATATTGTATGGTACTCACAGAAGGGAAAAATATTGTGAAAGAAAAAAAAAAAAAAAAAGGTTTTCAGAGTTGTCAGAGATATTTTTCTGTTTGTTGCATTTTTTTTTTTTTTTCTCCCTCTGTATCTCTGGGTGCTGGGGAGGATCTTTTCTCTCAATGGAGTTTGCACAATTGTCTGGCCGTGTGGATCAGCTTGCCACTGAGGTTCAGAGTATTGCTGCATATCTTGCTAGGTTGCCTGTTGTGGAACCTAGGATCCCCATGCCAGATTTGTTTTTAGGGGATCGAGCTAAGTTTCAGAATTTCAAAAATAATTGTAAATTGTTTTTTGCCTTAAAATCTAAGTCCTCAGGGAACGCAGCGCAGCAGGTTCAAATTGTCATCTCTCTCCTGCGCGGCGATCCTCAGGATTGGGCTTTTTTCCCTGACAC
>JARQOD010005168.1:0-49728 GCA_033576555.1 Oophaga sylvatica | reverse complement strand
TTGATGAAGATCCAGGAAAACAACACAGGCACAGTTCTGGTCCAACAGGGAAAACTTTAATGTACATGAAACAATGCTTGCTGTTCTGTCCCTGTAACTGCTTAAGGTTGGTCAGCATCAGTGGCTCCACTCCAAACTCGAGCATCACAGCAGTCTTTCGGAAGACGGTCCCAAGGTCCATCCACACTGCCCGGCAGACTGTGGCAGCAGTTTGCGGCCGCCTTTATTCTCCAGATGGGGATCCTTTCTGTCCCAAGCGGGGACACATCCTGCCTTAGGCAATCCTGCCTGGGTTCTGCTGCAGAAGCAGGAACTTCCTGTCCAGTCAGCCTGCTGGACCGGCCCCTTGAACTAATTACATACATGTTGTATAATACAGTACATACAAAATAGTAAAACAGTAGTACAATATCAGACATGCAGACACATTAATAAAACAGTGATCCAAACTATCAGGGCCCTTCATGGGGTGCTCATGCCCGGCATATAGGAGACGAGGTAATTAAGGGTCCCCGCCACCTCTGTTGTGAACACTTTTAATCTGACTTCTGAGCTTGGGCTCCCTCTGGTGGATGTTGCTGGTAGTGAAGCTGCCCTGGCTAACAGAAGTCTTCCACCTGACGGGGATGATTGGCAGCCAGGTGTTGCTGACTGGGGAGATATAAGTGCGCAGCCTTCCCATAATGCTTGCCGGTGAATTGTCTTTCTTCCTGAGCAATTTGGAAGTCTGCTTGCTCCCTGCTTTGTCCTGCAACTTTCAGATTATTTTGCTGTTTATTTCTGTGGCATTTGTTTTCCCTTTTGCCTTGCTCAGTTTTTTGTCTTGTTGGAGTCAGTTCAGCCAGGTTCCCTGAGTGGGCCTGTGCTGGACTCTGTTCTCTTTTGCCACAGTTTATGCATTTCTAGTTCCCTGTTATTTCAGTATCTTTTGTTTGCAGCCAATTCACACCAGAGTTCTGATTTAGTGGGGGAGAGGTCGTGCGGCCTCAGTATTTTTGTATATCAGACGTGTTGGAATTTTTCTTAGGGTTTTTGCTGGATTGCAGACAGTATCTTTCCTGTCCTGTTCTATCTGGACAGTTTGGGCCCCAGCATTTGCTTACACTATTTTCTGTCTGTGTTTGTGCTTCATCTTACTCACCATCAATATAGGTTTGGGGGCTATCTATTCCTTTGGGGCTCTACTCCGGGGCAGTTAGCTTTCCCCTTTCACTCTTTAGGCTTAGTTAACTCTTTGGCTGTGACGAGGCGTCTAGGTCATCGTAGGTACGTCCCATGGCTAATTCTAGTTGTGTTGTCAGTTCAGGGTTCAGAAATCTGCTAAGCTACCAACCTCTCTGGTGTTGTGCTGCCAAGCCTATTTTTCCTGTTATCCTCCTCGGTTACCGAATCATAATAGAATCAACAGCCTGACTGTAGATTCTAGGGTACTCTAAAGAACGAAAGAATTGTAAAAAAATAAAAAAAAGGTGTCAGAATTTTTTGTATATTTTTTCCTCTTTTTCTCTGGGGCAGTTGGAGGATTTTTTTGCAATGGAGGCTAAGCAATTGTCTGATCGTGTTGAGCAGCTTGCTGCTGCAGTTCGGAGACTTTTTTGTCTCGCTCAGTCGTCTACTGCAGAACCTAAGATCCCTATTCCTGATTTGCTTTTTAGGGATCGGTCTAAATTTTCAATTTTAAGAATAATTGTAAATTGTTTTTTGCCTTGAAACCTAATTCCTCGGGAAACCCTGTGTAGCAGGTTAAAATTGTCATCTCCCTGTTGCGCGGCGACCCTCAGGATTGGTTATTTTCCCTGGTACCTGGGGATCCTGTTTTGGCTAATGTGGATGCGTTTTTCAGGCTTTGGGGTTGTTGTATGATGAACCTAATGTTATTGATCAAGCTGAGAAAACGTTATTGGCATTGAACCAGGAACAGGCAGAGTTATATTGTCAGAAATTTCGAAAGTGAGCAGTCCTTACTAAATGGAACGATGATGCCCTAGCTGCTCTTTTTCGGAAGGGGCTGGCAGAGACTGTAAAGGATGTTATGGTGGGATTTCCTGTCCCCTCGGGTCTCAACAATTCTATGTCACTAGCCATTCAAATTGACAGATGCTTATGTGAACGTAAAACTATGCGAGAGGCGGTGTTGCCATTCGAACATGCCTCTGAGCCCATGCAGTGTGATAGGGTTGTTTCTAGAGCTCAGCGTCTGGAGTTTAGAAGGCGTAATAAGTTGTGCTTCTTTTGTGGGGACACCTCTCATACTATTTCCGTCTGCCGTAAGCGGGAAAAAAGTTTGGCTCACTCCTGTGTTTTGGGCAATGTACAGCCTAAATTCCTCTTAACTGTTACCTTGATCTGCTCCTTGTCTTCATTTTCTGCTAAGGCAGATTTAGGAGCAGCCCTGAACTTGATGGATTTTGATTTGCCAAATGTTGTGGTTTTCCCATGGTGCCCATGCGGACTCCTATTCCTTTGCAGGGTATTGATGCTACCCCTTTAGCGGAGAATAAACCTCAGTTTTGGACCCGGGTGATAATGCGGGTAGCCCCGGACAACCAAGAGAATTGTAAATTTTTGGTGTTACATAATTTACATGACATTATTGTGCTGGGTTTTCCTTGGCTGCAGACCCATAATCCTGTTTTGAATTGGAAGTCTGTGTCTGTGGTTAGTTGGGGTTGTCAATGTGTTCATAGTGACACTCCTGTTTTCTCTACCTCTCCCCAGTCTTAGGATGTCCCTGACTATTTGGCAGATTTTTCTGATTTGTTTAGTGAGAGTAAGTCTGCGTCCTTGCCTCCTCACAGGAGTTATAATTGCGCAATTGACTTGGTGCCCGTTTGTAAATTTCCCAAGGGTCAACTCTTCAATTAATCTATACCTGAATATGATGCTATGCGATCTTATATCAAAGAGTCATTGGAGAAGGGGCATATCAGACCGTCCTCTTCACCTTTAGGTGCCGGCTTTTTCTTTGTGGCCAAGAAGGATGGCTCATTGAGGCCATGTATTGGCTATCGTCTCCTTAATAAGATCACTGTGAAATATCAGTATCCGTTACCCCTGATTACCAATTTATTCTTCAGAGTGAAAGGTGCTAGTTGGTTTACCAAGCTTGACCTTAGGGGGCCGTATAATCTTATACACATTAAGCATGGTGATGAATGGAATACGGCGTTTAATACTCCTGAGGGCATTTTGAGTACCTAGTGATGCCTTTTGGGCTCACAAATGCCCCTTCCGTCTTCCAATCTTTCATGAACAATATTTTCCAGGATTTTGTGAACAAATTTTTGATAATTTATTTGGACGATATTTTGATTTTTTCCAATGATTGGGATTCTCATGTGGAACATGTTCGGATGGTATTCCGGATTTTGACAGAAAATGCTTTGTATGTTAAGGGATCAAAATGTCTCTTTGGCGTATAGAAGGTTTCGTTTTTGGGATTCATTTTGTCTCCGTCTGCCATTGAAATAGACCCGGTCAAGGTTCAGGCCATTCATGATTGGGTTCAGCCCACTTCCTTGAAGGCCCTTCAGAAGTTTTTGGATTTTGCTAATTTTTATCGTAAATTTATAAGTAATTTTTCTGGTATTGTGAAACCACTGACTGATTTGACCAAAAAGGGCTCTGATGTGGTGAATTGGTCTTCAGAGGCAGTTTCAGCCTTTCGGGAGCTTAAGTGGAGATTCACTTCTGCTCCTGTTCTACGGCAACCTGATGTTTCTCTCCATTTCAGGTGGAGATAGATGCTTCTGAGATTGGTGCAGGAGCCGTATTGTCCCAAAGGGACCCTGTAACCTCCAAGATTAACCCTTGTGCCTTCTCTCAAAAATTTTCCCCAGCTGGACGTAATTATGATGTGGGAAATCGGGATTTATTGGCTATGAAGTGGGCTTTTGAAGAGTGGAGACATTGGCTGGAAGGAGCCAAACATCAGGTGGTGGTCCTCACTGATCATAAGAACCTGGTTTATCTCGAATCAGCCAAGCGATTAAATCCTAGACAGGCTAGGTGGGCCTTGTTTTTCTCGCATTTTAATTTTGTGGTCTCCATTCTTCCGGGCGCTAAGAATGTTAAGGCGGATGCCCTCTCTAGGAGTTTCTTTGCGGATTCTCTTGATGTGACTGAGCCTACTGCCATTCTGAAGGAGGGTGTGGTTCTTTCCGCTATCTCACCCGATTCGAGACTTGCCCTCGAGGAATTTCAGGGGGATAAACCTGAACGGTGAACTGTGGGGAAATTGTATGTCCCCGACCAATGGAGGAGGGAAGTAATGTCAGAAATTCATTGCTCCGCGTTGGCTGGGCATCCCGGTATTCTTGGTACCAGAGATTTGGTGAGTCGGTCTTTTTGGTGGCCTACTTTATCTCGTGATGTCAGGAATCTTGTGCAGTCATGTGGGACTTGTTCTCGGTCCAAACCCTGTTCTCGCTCTAGTAGATTGTTGGTGCCACTGCCGGTGCCTAGGAGGCCGTGGACCCATATCTCAATGGATTTTATTTCCAACCTCCCTGTCTCTCAGAGAATGACTGTTATCTGGGTGATCTGTGATAGATTTTCCAAGATGGTCCATCTTGCACCACTGCCAAAGTTGCCATCCTCTTCCGAGTTGGTGCCTTGTTTTTTCAGCAGGTGGTTCGTTTGCACGGCATTCCGGAGAACATTGTATCTGAGAGAGGAGTCCAGTTTGTTCCCAGATTTTGGAGAGCCTTTTGTTCTAAACTGGGGATTCAGTTGTCCTTCTCCTCTGCGTTTCACCCTCAGACCAATGGGCAGACTGAGGGAACAAACCAGACTTTGGAGACTTATTTGAGATGCTTTGTGTCTGCTGATCAGGATGACTGGGTCTCTTTTTTGCCCTTGGCTGAATTTACTTTAAATAATAAGGCTAGCTCTGCCACTTTGATGTCTCCTTTTTTCTGCAAATTCAGGGTTTCATCCCCGGTTTTCTTCAGGGCAGGTGGATGCTTCTGCCTGTCCAGGTGTTGATTCCATGGTAGAGAGAATGCAGCAGATTTGGAATCAAGTAGTGGATAAGTTGTCTCTCTCTCAGGAGAGGGCCCAATGGTTTGCCAACCGGCATAGGAATGATGGTCCCCGATTTAAAGCAGGTGACATGGTTTGGTTGTCCTCAAAAAATATTCCTATGAAGTTTGCGTCTCCAAAATTTAAGCCAAGGTTCATTGGACCTTATAAGATTTTGGAAATCCTTAATCCCGTTTCTTTTCATTTGGCTCTTCCTGGAATGTTTAAGATTCACAACGTTTTTCATAAGTCTTTGTTGAAAAGGTTTGTTGAGCCAGTGGTTCCTAAGGCTGCTCCCCCTGATCCTGTATTGGTTGAGGGCAATCTGGAGTTTGAAGTAGAAAAGGTATTGGATTCTCGTCTGGCTAGACGGAGACTCCAGTACTTGGTCAAGTGAAAGAGTTATGGTCAGGAGGATAATTCTTTGGTGTTTGCTTCTGACATTCATGCCGAGAAAATTGGGTCGCGCCTTTCACCGGGCCCATCCTGATCGGCCTGGTGGCTCAGGTGAAGGTTCGGTGACCCCTCCTCAAGGGGGGGTACTGTTGTGAACACTTTTAATCTGACTAATGAGCTTGGGCTCCCTCTGGTGGATGTTGCTGGTAGTGAAGCTGCCATGGCTAACAGAAGTCTTCCACCTGACGAGGATGATTGGCAGCCAGGTGTTGCTGACTGGGGAGATATAAGTGTGCAGCCTTCCTATAATGCTTGCCAGTGAATTGTCTTTCTTCCTGAGCAATTTGGAAGTCTGCTTGCTCCCTGCTTTGTCCTGCAACTTTCAGATAAGTTATTTTGCTGTTTATTTCTGTGGCATTTGTTTTCCCTTTTGCCTTGCTGAGTTTTCTGTCTTGTTGGAGTCAGTTCAGCCAGGTTCCCTGCGTGGGCCTGTGCTGGACTCTGTTCTCTTTTGCCACAGTTTATGCATTTCTAGTTCCCTGTTATTTCAGTATCTGTTGTTTGCAGCCAATTCACACCAGAGTTCTGATTTAGTGGGGGAGAGGTCATGCGGCCTCAGTATTTTTGTATATCAGACGTGTTGGAATTTTTCTTAGGGTTTTTGCTGGATTGCAGACAGTATCTTTCCTGTCCTGTTCTATCTAGACAGTTTGGGCCCCAGCATTTGCTTACACTATTTTCTGTCTGTGTTTGTGCTTCATCTTACTCACCGTCAATATATGTTTGGGGGCTATCTATTCCTTTGGGGCTCTACTCTGGGGCAGTTAGCTTTCCCCTTTCACTCTTTAGGCTTAGTTAACTCTTTGGCTGTGACGAGGCGTCTAGGTCATCGTAGGTACATCCCACGGCTAATTCTAGTTGTGTTATCAGTTCAGGGGTCTGCAATCCGCTAAGCTACCAACCTCTCTGGTGTTGTGCTGCCAAGCCTATTTTTCCTGTTTTCCTCCTCGGTTACCGAATAATAACACACCTCCTTACACCCATCCCTCTTAAAATATGGTCATCCCTGACCAAAAGGGCTCCTGACAAAGTAGCACAACATAGTCCTTTAAAATGCACACAGTCTCTGTCTGTTACCGCCGATAGATTGACCATGACCTTGGCTAAATCAATAAGCTCAAGAGTTTCTCTTTCAGTGGGTCCGTCCGACCCCGGTCTCTCAGGACACATTGAAGATACTGGCCCAGTGGCCACTGAACTCTAGTTCATATAGTCCTGACTCTGCACGCTCCTTAGGTCCTCCTGTACAAAACTCCCTCCTTCCCTCCTTTTTGGGGATCACAAGCCCTCAAACAGTGGTGGGCTGCAGTTAACAGGGGCCAGTCCAGGGTTAAAAGTAGGGCAGAGTCTAAGGGTAAAATAGTCCATTTCCTTAGTCAGCCACGCACCTAGTCCACAGTAGCCAACTGTCATAGGGTTTCAGCCCCATGATCCAGCAGGGGATGCGCAATGAAATGAACTTGGAGGAGGGAAAAACACGATTAACAGTTCTTGAATTGTCACCATACGGGTCACCACCACAACTCGTGTCCTGGTACCATCCAGGGTTCACTGCCCTTCTCAAGATGTGGAACAGTCTCGCTTGTCTTGGTGCGACCGGCACAACACTACTTAAAGGGAATGCTTACATTAATGCACGGCCGCTAATTGGTGTAATGGGCCGCATGCGGGCCTTGTACCACGATATATGTATGGGACGAAGATCCGCTAGAGGAGGAGTCTCCACTATTTCTCCTGCTCCGTACCCCCACCAGCGGTGGCCCCATGGCTCCCAGAGCCGCGGGCGACTCATCTGTGGCCGCTACACATTGTCCATGAGTCGCTTCCTCCTATTTGGCCACAGGAGCTGCGTACAGTGCGATGGGCCACTCACAGCTTGGCGCTTCCCGCGGCCGTCCTTCCTCCAGACTGGAGGCCATTTTTACAGCCACTGCATATGGCCCCCGGGGCCCCT
The DNA here is from genome assembly GCA_033576555.1 of Oophaga sylvatica. NCBI lineage: Eukaryota > Metazoa > Chordata > Amphibia > Anura > Dendrobatidae > Oophaga > Oophaga sylvatica. The sequence goes on along the minus strand of JARQOD010005168.1, from coordinate 42,296 downwards.
GTTCCTTTACGAAGGTGACTCGGTCCCGTAGTTGGAGAGGACATTTGTTAGTGATGTACCTGGCATTAATGTAGATCTTATCCCCTGTGCCAGTCTCCGAAGTAAAGCCATAGTCTTTTGTGGGGTCAAAGTATCTTACAACGCCGCTGGTTACCCGGTTGGCCATAGCTTCTCCACCGGGGCGCTGTAGCGATTGAACGACACAGTGTTCCCGCCTCTTTTTCTCCCGGATCACCTCCTGAAGCCACCGGGCCTCCTCGGGAGAGAGCACCCTTGGGTTCCTCCAGATACACGCTGGAAGGGATGATGGGAGTCAGCGACGATGGCGGGGCCGCTGGAGGTGGTGAGGGGACAGGAGTGGATGTCTGGGCAGACACGAGTCCTCTACTCCCCAGCGCTTCTGCGCCCTGATGGCAATCTCGCACGGCCATGGAAGCTGGTGATCGCAGTCGCAGGGTCTTGTGGACTTCTTCCGATTTGGGCACCGCCGGTCCCGCAAGTTCCTCATCCTCCACCGGCTGTTTGTCCGCCAAAAAGGGTGTTGCTCCGCTGACCACCAGGCCTCAAAATGCAGGCCCATCTCCACCCTGCCACAGATTGCGTCCAGTCCTGGCGGCCGATGCCGCCGCGGAATGACGTGTTCAGCTTCTGCATGCTGTCCGGCAATGGCGTCTCCTCGCTTAACACGCCGTCTTGCTTTCCTGGGCTCCACTTGTTCATGGGTGGAGTCACTTCCTGCTGCTCCACCCGTTTCTCCAGATTCTGCTGTGGGTCGGGAGCTTCTTCCTCACCCGCACCCATTTCGGGCGGCCATTAGTTACAGTCGGGCGCGGCTTCCTTTCTCTTGGCGCCAACTTCTTCACAGAACGCCGATGATAGGAGGCACCATCCTTCATTTTCGTTCCACTGACCTCCTTGTCAATGTTCGGCGCCATATTAAAGTCACTGTCAGCCACCATCTTTAACTCTTTCATGGCTGTCACTAGTCCCCAAACTCCTCCATCAATCTTGTGTCTGCAGGGCTGCTGGGTTCGATCCTGCCGACTATGCCAAATGTAACAAGGTGGCATGGGGTGGTAGTCATGACCAACTCCATTTAAAGCAACAGTCCATAAGCACCCCGGCCCCTTGCACATGAAAAAAACAGGAGCAGTCCCAGACCTACAGCACAGTCAGTTGCCTTCTCTTCATGCTCACTGCCGCCACCGATGATGAAGATCCAGGAAAACAACACAGGCACAGTTCTAGTCCAACAGGGAAAACTTTAATGTACATGAAACAATGCTTCCTGTTCTGTCCCTGTAACTGCTTGAGGCTGGTCAGCATCAGTGGCTCCACTCTAAACTCGAGCACCGCAGCAGTCTTTCTGAAGACGGTCCCAGGGTCCATCCACACTGCCGGCAGACTGTGGTTTGCAGCAGCCTTTATTCCCCAGACAGGGGTACTTTATGTCCCAAGCGGGGACACATCCTGCCCGGGTTCTGCGGCAGAAGCAGGAACTTCCTGTCCAGTCAGCCTGCTGGACTGGCCCCCTTTTTTAACCTGTTCTTACCCTGAATTAATTACATGCATGTTGTATAATACAGTACATACACAATAGTAAAACAGTAGTACAATATTAGACATACAGACACATTAATAAAACAGTGAGCCAAACCGTCAGGGCACCGCATGGGGCACTCATGCCCGGCATATAGGAGAGAGGAGGTAATTGAGGGTCCCCGACACCTCCTTACACCCTCCTCAATAGGGAGGTGCCAAACAACACAGTAAATATTTAGGTATTATGTTAGTCTGCAAATGAGTTGTGAGGTCCACTGGTCCTTGTTCGACCAGTGTCCTGAACCTGAAGTCCCTGGTACTTGTGCGGCCAGCCCTGAACTAAAAATCCCTGGTCCTTGTGGGTCTAGTCCTGAACCCAGGGCTGCCACTAGGAATTTTGGGGCTCCATACTGGTAAAATTTTCGGGGCCCCCTTGAGACTCCGCCCAGGCTCCACCCCAGCTCTGCCTCCACCCCTCGAACTGTCCACAGTCCCACCGCTCTCTCTTGGAAAAACTCCACTTCTCACCTATCACACATTAACCCCTTCATGACCCGGCCTATTTTGACCTTAAAGACCTTGCCATTTTTATCAATTCTGACCAGTGTCCCTTTATGAGGTAATAACTCAGGAACGCTTCAACGGATCCTAGCGATTCTGAGATTGTTTTTTCGTGACATATTGGGCTTCATGTTAGTGGTAAATTTAGGTCGATAATTTTTGCGTTTATTTGTGAAAAAAAAGGAAATTTGGCAAAAATTTTGAAAATTTCGCAATTTTCGAATTTTGAATTTTTATTCTGTTAAACCAGAGAGTAATGTGACACAAAATAGTAAATAAATAACATTTCCACATGTCTACTTTACATCAGCACAATTTTGGAAACAAAATTTTTTTTCTTAGGAAGTTATAAGGGTTAAAAGTTGACCAGCGATTTCTCATTTTTACAGCAAAATTTACAAAGCCATTTTTTTTAGGGACCACCTCCCATTTGAAGTCACTTTGAGGGGTCTATATGAAAGAAAATACCCAAAAGTGATACCTTTCTAAAAACTGCACCCCTCAAGGTACTCAAAACCACATTCAAGAAGATTATTAACCCTTCAGGTGCCTCACCAGAACTAAAGCAAAGTGGAAGGAAAAAATGGACATTATAATTTTTCCAACAAAAATTTTCTTTTAGCAACAATTTATTCATTTTCACACGGCCAACAGGATAAAATGGATCCTAAAATTTGTTGGGCAATGTCTCCTGAGTACACCGATACCTCATTTGTGGTCATAAACCCCTGTTTGGGCGCACGGCAGGGCCCGGAAGGGATGGAGCGCCATTTGACTTTTTGAAGGGAAAATTAGCTCCAATCGTTAGCGGACACCGTGTCGCATTTGGAGAGCCCCTGTGTGCCTAAACATTGGAGCACCCCCACAAGTGACCCAATTTTGGAAACTAGACCCCCAAGGAACTTATCTAGATGCATAGTGAGCACTTTTAACCCTAGGTGGTTCACAAAGTGATCCGTAAAAATGAAAAAGTACTTTTTTTTTCACAAAAATTTTCTTTTAGCATCAATTTTTTTATTTTCACAAGGGTAACAGGATAAAATGGATCCTAAAATTTGTTGGGCAATGTCTCCTGAGTACACCAATACCTCATATGTGGTCATAAACCACTGTTTGGGCGCACGGCAGGGCCCGGAAGGGAAGGAGCGCCATTTGACTTTTTGAAGGGAAAATTAGCTCCAATCGTTAGCGGACACCATGTCGCATTTGGAGAGCCCCTGTGTGCCTAAACATTGGAGCACCCCCACAAGTGACCCCATTTTGGAAACTAGACCCCCCAAGGAACTTATCTAGATGCATAGTGAGCACTTTTAACCCCTAGGTGGTTCACAAATTGATCCGTAAAAATGAAAAAGTACTTTTTTTTTCACAAAAATTTTCTTTTAGCACCAATTTTTTTATTTTCACAAGGGCAGCAGGATAAAATGGATCTTAAAATTTGTTGGGCAATGTCTCCTGAGTACACCGATACCTCATATGTGGTCATAAACCACTGTTTGGGCGCACGGCAGGGCCCGGAAGGGAAGGAGCGCCATTTGACTTTTTGAAGGGAAAACACTATGTAACAAATTTTTATTTATTTTTTGTTCCTGGCCTGGGTCCAAAGTGTGTTTTCCTAACCCGTTATGCCTAAAACAAATAGAAAATAGTTGTTGTTCCACAAAAACTTTGCTTTTGTGATCAGGACATTGAAATTTTGAAATTTGTCTGTTTTCGGGAAAATTCTCGATTCTTATTCAATACGGAGTAGTCTTCTAGAATATTGTTTAACTGCTAGAATTGTGCAGAAGTTTCTACAATTTTCCAGAATTATCTGGAAATGTCTAGAAACTTTTAGAACTTTCTAGAACGTTCTCAGACTGTTCAATAGTAGTCATACAAGTACCTCATTTCACATGCGAATATTGCACATGCGAATATTGCAAGAAAACTCTTGAAGGTAAGGTGAATAATTGCTGCTCGTTTACATGGCAGTGCTTTATTTGTAGAATCTCAATGATTTAGATCGAGTACAGTTTAACCCTTACTGCCCGCTGACGGAATAGTACGTCTGTGGCCAGTATCCCCCCGATTTGATGAGGGCTCCGGCAGTGAGCCCGCATCAAAGCCGGGACATGTCAGCTGTTTTGAACAGCTGACATATGCCCACAATAGGCACGAGTGGAATCGCGAATATGCACACCGCTGACCCCCGTCATGTGATCGGGGGTCATCGGTGCATCAGCATAACAATCCTGACCTCAAAAGGGTATGCCACACTAAACAACATCGCTAACGGGATCGCTAAAAAAGTCACTATTTAGCGATCCCGTTAGCGATGTTGTTGTGTGCGGCATCTGCCAGCGACGAGCTTCCTGCTGTGATCTCGCTCGTCGCTGGAATCGTTCCGGACCCTATTTTCGTCGCTGGCGCCCCGCTGGGTAAGTATATATCGCTAAGTGTGGCACCTTTTTTAGCGATTTAGCGGTACTTTTGTACCGCTAAAGTCGTTAAGGAGATCGCTAACCGCGATAGCGTCCTTAACGATATCGCTAAATGTGGCCGACACTAGCGATATAGAAACAATCCCGCTAGCGATCTCATTAGTATGCGACGCTAACGAGATCGCTAGCGGGATTGTGTAGTGTGGCAGTACCTTAAGGCTGTTATGCCGGATTGCTATGAGCACAACCCTGTGGTCTGCGCTCATAGCAATGCAGTAATTCTGCTACATAAAGGCGATCGAGCTATGGCATCTTCTAGACTCCCATGGGACGATTGAAGCACACTAAAAGTAAAAACAAATGTTTTAAAAAAAAAAAAAAGTTCAAATCACCCCATTTTCGCCCCATTCAAAATAAAACAATAAAAAAAAATCAAACATACACATATTTGATATCACCGTGTTCAGAATCGGCTGATCTATCAATAAAAAAAAGGATTAACCTGATCGCTAAACGGCGTAGCGACAAAAAAAGTCAAAACGCCAGTATTACCTTTTTTTGGTCGCTGCGACATTGCATTAAAATGCAATAACGGGCGATCAAAAGAACGTATCTGCATAAAAGTGGTGTCATTAAAAACGTCAGCTCGGTAACGCAAAAAATAAGCCCTCACTCAACCGGAGATCACGCAATTTTTTTTAGCAAACTTAGATAAAGGAGAACCTAGACATGTTTGGTGTCTATGAACTTATAATGACCTGGAGAATCATAATGGCAGGTCAGTTTTAGCATTTAGTGAACTTAGCAAAAAAGCCAAACAAAAAACAAGTGTAGGATTGCACTTTTTTTGAAATTTCACTGCACCTGAAATTTTTTTCCTGTTTTCGAGTACAAGACATGCTAAAACCAATTGAGTCTTTCAAAATTACAACTCGTCCCACAAAAAGTAAGCCCTCACATGGCCATATTGATGGAAAAACCTCTGAAGGTGCTGATGCCACCACTGCATATCAAGTTAGGCCTCAGCAAGCAATTTGTCACGGCTCCTGACAAAGAGTCAGCTGCTTTCAAGTACCTCCAAGATCTCTTTCCAAAGCTGTTCGAGGCAAAGGTCAAGGCTGGTATCTTCTTCGGACCACAGATCAAGAAGATCATAGAATGTGACGAGTTCGCCAGGCTGCTGAACAGAGCAGAGAAAACAGCTTGGAATAGTTTCGTTGCAGTGGTTCATGGCTCCCTGGGTAATCACTAGGCTAAAAACTATGTGCAGTTGGTTCAGACTCTCATAAAGAATTACGCCATAATGGGATGCAGAATGTCTCTCAAAGTTCATATCCTTGACACTCATCTTGACAAGTTCAAGGAGAACATGGACGCTTACTCAGAGGAGCAAGGCGAGCGCTTTCATCAAGATATATTGGACTTTGAACGTCATTACCAAGGACAGTATAACGAAAACATGATGGGGGACTACATTTGGGGCTTCTTCGATTAAGCGATTTGCTGTACACTCACAAATCTAGAAAAACTACTCATTTCTGAACCTTTTTGAGTGAGTTTTGATTGTCTTTATCTATTTACCATGCAAGTGTTGTTTTTTATTAAACCGCATGAACGAAAATATAATAATTTCCTTTTTTTTGACACAATAAATGCAAAATTTTCTGGCCTGTGGTCATAAAATCAAAGTTTGTGCTGAATGTAGTAGTTTTTCCATAGTCTTTAAACATAAGCAGTTGAAATATTACACTTGGAAGCCAGGAACAAAAATTGTGTTACATAGTGAAATTAGCTCCAATCGTTAGCGGACACCATGTCGCATTTGGAGAGCCCCTGTGTGCCTAAACATTGGAGCACCCCCACAAGTGACCCCATTTTGGAAACTATACCCCCCAAGGAACTTATCTAGATGCATAGTGAGCACTTTTAACCCCTAGGTGGTTCACAAATTGATCCGTAAAAATGAAAAAGTACTTTTTTTTTCACAAAAATTTTCTTTTAGCATCAATTTTTTTATTTTCACAAGGGCAACAGGATAAAATTGATCCTAAAATTTGTTAGGCAATGTCTCCTGAGTACACTGATACCTCATATGTGGTCATAAACCACTGTTTGGGCGCACGGCAGGGCCCGGAAGGGAAGGAGCGCCATTTGACTTTTTGAAGGGAAAATTAGCTCCAATCGTTAGCGGACACCATGTCGCATTTAGAGAGCCCCTGTGTGCCTAAATATTGGAGCACCCCCACAAGTGACCCCATTTTGGAAACTAGACCCACCAAGGAACTTATCTAGATGCATAGTGAGCACTTTTAACCCCTAGGTGGTTCACAAATTGATCCGTAAAAATGAAAAAGTACTTTTTTTTTCACAAAATTTTCTTTTAGCATCAATTTTTTTATTTTCACAAGGGCAGCAGGATAAAATGGATCCTAAAATTTGTTGGGCAATGTCTCCTGAGTACACCGATACCTCATATGTGGTCATAAACCACTGTTTGGGCGCACGGCAGGGCCTGGAAGGGAAGGAGCGCCATTTGACTTTTTGAAGGGAAAATTAGCTCCAATCGTTAGCGGACACCATGTCGCATTTGGAGAGCCCCTGTGTAACGGGTCTGGGAGGCGGAACCTCTGAGCTTTATTATACAAGGAGGCTTTCCTTGTAAAGGAGCGGGTGGCGCCCGGGGAGACGGACAGGAAGTCACGGCAAGTGACAGGGACAGTCTCTGGAAGGACAGGCAGGTAGTCACGGCAAGTGACCGGGGCAGTCTCTGGAAGGACAGGCAGGTAGTCACGGCAAGTGACCGGGGCAGTCTCTGGAAGGACAGGCAGGTAGTCACGGCAAGTGACCGGGGCAGTCTCTGGAAGGAAAGGCAGGTAGTCACGGCAAGTGACCGGGGCAGTCTCTGGAAGGACAGGCAGGTAGTCACGGCAAGTGACCGGGGCAGTCTCTGGAAGGACAGGTATATACGACCTGAGATGGTGGAGCCTCCTGGTAGGCTAGCAGGCAGATGACAGATGAACGCCCCCAAGTGAGCAGGCGAGAGTCTCTGGAATATACGATGGTCACCGCATGTGACGTCCGAACCTCCGGGTAAGTCTGCAGGCAGATGGCAGATGAACGCCCCCAAGTGAGCAGGCGAGAGTCTCTGAATAGACGATGGTCACCGCATGTGACGTCCGAACCTCTGGGTAGGTCTGCAGGCAGATGGCAGATGAGCGCCCCCAAGTGAGCAGGCGAGAGTCTCTGAATAGACGATGGTCACCGCATGTGACGTCCGAACCTCTGGGTAGGTCTGCAGGCAGATGGCAGATGAGCGCCCCCAAGTGAGCAGGCGAGATTCTCTGGAATAACCGATGGTCACCACCGGTGACGGCTGAACCTTCAGGTAGGCTTGCGGACAGGTAGCAGACAGCAAACTGGCAGGAGACAGGCAGGTAACTGGTAACGGAACCTGAGGGCTTAAGCAGAGTAAACAGTGCAACAACATTGCTCGGGCACCTCCATTAAGGAGGAGGTGCTTTATATAAGGTGGAGTCCACCGGCATTGGCCGGGGACCTTTTTTGAAAGATGCGCGCGGCCCCTTTAAGAGCGGGGGCGTGCACGCGCGCGCCCTAAGCCCAGTGGCAGGGAAGGAGCGCGCAGCCCCAGCAGGGCGGAAGGAGGACGCTGTGTGAGGGTAAGGGGAGCGACGTCCCTGCCTGGCAGAGGACGCTGGCGCAGGGGAACAGCGTCCCTGCCTGGCAGAGGACGCCGGCGCTACAGTACCCCCCCCTTTAGGCCCCCCCTTTTTAGGCCAGAAAAGAAATTTAGCTAGGATGAGAGGGGCATGGATGTTCTCCCGAGGCTCCCACGTTCTCTCCTCAGGACCAAACCCCTTCCAATCCACCAGAAAATAGGTCTTTCTTCCTACCCTTTTGGTGGCCAAAATGTTCTCTACCTCAAATTCGTTCTCAGCAGACAGTGGAGCAGGAGGTGTACCTGTAGACTTGACAAAAGAGTTAAGTACCACCGGTTTGAGGAGAGATACATGGAAGGAGTTAGGAATCCGCAAATTGGCCGGGAGTTTCAATTTATAGGACACTGGGTTGATCTGACTGATGATCTCCAGAGGACCGATGAACCGAGGACCTAACTTGTAGGAAGGAATCTTGAGCCGAACATACTTGGACGAGAGCCAGACCTTATCCCCAGGACGGAATTGAGGGGGATCCAGACGTTTCTTGTCAGCATGTCTCTTCATGCGCTCGGATGACAGAATGAGTGCGGACCGGGTACTCTCCCATATGGAGGAGAATTCGTTAACCAGGGATTCCGCAGCTGGATTGTCCACAGAGATGGAAATAGGTACAGGGATCCGAGGGTGTTGACCGAAGACTACAAGAAACGGAGATTTGGAGGAAGATTCGCTCTCGTGATTGTTGTACGAAAATTCGGCCCAAGGCAGGAGATCCACCCAGTCAGAATGGTGGGCATTAACGAAGTGCCGGAGATAACTGGTCAGAATCTGATTGATTCGCTCGACTTGACCATTGGACTGTGGGTGGTAAGCGGAGGAGAAATCCAGGGTGACGTCTAGCAACTTACAAGTGGCTCTCCAGAAACGTGAGGTGAACTGTACCCCACGATCTGACACAATGTGACGAGGCAGACCATGAAGACGGAAGATGTGGCGGATAAAGTCTTTAGCCAACTCGGGTGCAGACGGAAGCCCTGGCAGAGGAATGAAGTGAACCATCTTGGAAAATCGGTCAAAGACCACCCAAATGACCATACAACCAGCAGAGACGGGAAGATCCGTTATGAAGTCCATGGCTATATGCTGCCAGGGGGCAGCGGGTACAGGAAGCGGGAGAAGACGGCCGGCAGGCAGGTGTCTCGGAACTTTGTTGCGGGCACAGGAGGCACAGGCAGAAACAAAGTCTATTACATCCTTGTGCAGGGTAGGCCACCAGTAATGCCGGGTAATGAGCTGGAGGGTCTTTTTCCGACCAGCGTGGCCAGCTAGTTTAGACGAATGACCCCAGTGGAGGATCCTCTCCCGATCAGGTACCGATACGAACATCTTACCAGGAGGGAGACGATTTAGACTCACGGGAGCTACCTGCATCACTCTGGCGGGATCGATGATATGTTTAGGTTCCTCCTCGAGATCCGACATCAGGAAAGACCGGGACAAGGCATCCGCCTTGATGTTCTTGTCGGCTGGGCGAAAGTGTAAAAGAAAGTCGAAGGGGCAAAAAACAAGGACCACCGGGCTTGACGAGGGTTAAGTCTCTGGGCATGCTGGAGGTAAGCCAGATTCTTGTGGTCAGTGTAAATGATTACCGGATGAAGAGCCCCCTCGAGTAGGTAACGCCACTCCTCCAATGCCAGCTTGATGGCCAATAACTCTCGGTCTCCTATGGAATAATTGCGCTCAGAAGAGGAGAAGAGTTTTGAGAAGAAGCCGCAAGATACCATTCTCCCGGAAGAAGACTTTTGAGTCAGTACCGCTCCGGCTCCAGAAGAGGAAGCGTCCACCTCCAGGAAGAACTGCTTGTTGCCGTCCGGGCGATGCAGCACTGGAGCGGAAGAGAAGGCCTGTTTTAAGGAAAGAAAGGCCTCCTCTGCTTCGGGCGTCCACTGTTTGGGGTTAGCATTCTTGCGGGTGAGCGCGGAGATTGGAGCAGTCCGGGAAGAGAAGTGCGGTATGAAGAGGCGGTAATAATTGGCGAATCCCAGGAACCGCTGAATGGCCTTCAATCCCTCCGGTCGGGGCCATTTCTCGATGGCAGATAGCTTCTCCGGATCCATTCTTAGGCCTGTCTGAGAAATGATGTAACCCAAAAACGGAAGCGAGGTCTGCTCAAAGAGACACTTCTCATATTTGGCGAAAAGGTGATTCTGCTTAAGCCTGAGCAGAACCTGACGAACATCCCTCCAGTGAGACTGGAGATCCGGAGAGAAGACCAAGATGTCGTCTAGGTACACCACAACGCAGGAGTAGAGCAGGTCCCGGAAGATGTCATTGACCAACTCCTGAAAAACTGCAGGAGCATTACAGAGACCAAAGGGCATCACCAAATACTCATAGTGGCCGTCCCGGGTGTTGAATGCCGTCTTCCATTCATCTCCCCGACGGATACGGACCAGGTTATATGCTCCACAAAGATCCAGTTTGGTGAAGATTCTAGCCCCCCTCAGACGGTCAAACAATTCGGGAATGAGCGGAAGAGGGTACTTATTCTTCACCGTGATCAGGTTTAGGCCTCTGTAGTCAATACAGGGACGGAGAGAGCCGTCTTTCTTTTTTACGAAGAAGAAACCTGCTCCCGCTGGGGAGGTAGATTTCCGGATGAATCCCTTGGCCAAATTCTCCTCGATATATTCGGACATCGACCTGGTCTCAGCAGCAGACAATGGGTAAATACGCCCACGGGGAGGCGTAGTACCGGGTAGCAGGTCGATCGGGCAATCATAAGGTCTGTGAGGGGGTAATGTCTCTGCCTCCTTTTTATTAAAGACATCAGCGAACGACCAATATGGAATCGGGAGCCCTGGTAGATTAGTTGGTGTAGGAGAAGGACGGACGGGATGAACAGGAACCAAACACGTTTTATGACAGTCCTGTCCCCAGCGAAGGATCTCTCCAGTCTGCCAGTCGAGCACGGGTGCATGCTTTTGGAGCCAAGGTAGACCTAATAAGAAAGCATGAGAGAGTCCAGGCAGGACATGAAACGAGATGCTCTCAGAATGCAACATTCTCACCTGCAGGGTTATGGCTTCAGTGATAAGTTGGATGGGACGTGGTAGAAGACCCCTGTCCACAGCAGCAACAGATACTGGTTCAACCAGATGTTTGGTAGGAATGCGATATTTCTCTACTAGAGCCTGTGAAACAAGATTCCCGGCTGCTCCAGAATCAAGTTGGGCTTGTTCGAAATAACGGTTCTCACCGAGGAGAATTGAGACAGACAGCAGCAGAGATGAAGAGGATTTATTCTTGTCTAGGTTGACCTCTCCGAGCGAACCTAGACACAGGCGTTTCCCGACCTCTCCGGACAGGTATGGATCCGGTGCTCCTTACTGCCACAGTAGAAGCAACTCCCCTCGGCACGGCGTAAGTCCTGACGGGCTTTGACAATCTTGGTCTGGTCGACCTGCATAGGCTCAGAAGTGTGTACCTGGGGAGAAGCGGAAGGAGTTACGGGTCTCTGAAAAGAAGGAGCTAGACGAGGAAACCTTCTCTCACGGGTGACCTCTTTGGCGCGTTCCTGGAACCGTAGATCAATTCGATTAGCCAGAGTTATTAGGTCATCGAGAGAGGTTGGAATGTCTCGACCGGCAAGTTCATCTTTAATACGGCCGGACAGACCCTCCCAGAAGACAGATATCAGGGCGTCTGTTATGTTTCGGTAGCTGAGGAGTGCAGGTAAAAAAGGCAATACACCAGAGCAGTTTGAATCTATGGGATTGCAGTACCCTGACTAACCACCACAACTAGAGGCAGCCGTGGAGCGTTCCTACGTTGGTCCTAGACGCCTCGTCACAGCCTGAGAAACTGACTACACCTAAAGATAGAAATAGAAAAGCTATCTGCCCCGGAGCAGAACCCCAAAGATAATAGAAAGCCCCCAAACAAGTAATGGCGGTTAGACAAGAGGAAATACTGACACAGAAAGAAAATAGAATGAGCAAACGCTGGGGCCCAAACTATCTAAATAGAAAAGGACAGGAAGGGTACTTACTGCAATCCCAGAAAACCCTGAAAAACACCAACTCTACTAATTTCAAAATCACCTGAGATCACACGACCTCTACCACCTAAATTAGCTCTCTGGTGTAACAAAATCAAAAAAAGCAGCCACTGAAAAAACTGGAAAAAGCAAAAGAACAAAACTCAGTGGCTGAACTAAACTGAGAAGGCAGAAGCCCCCGGAGGGGACCCTGAAGGCCCCCACAGAAGTGCAGGACAAAATGCAAAAATATAGCAACAACACAAAAGAAGAAAAATTCTTATCTGGTAGCAGGAGATGCAGACACGAAACAGCAGGCTACAAGTGAAACAGGAATGAAGGATTCAGACCAGAACAATTGATCACCGGCAACCCTGATGGGAAAATGACTCCCTTATATAAGACCAGTCAGTAACACCTGATTCCCAGTCCTCACAATCTTCACTAGTACCGCTTGTAACCACCAGAGGGAGCCTCTGCTCAGAACTCATCTCAAACCCATTCACAACAGTACCCCCCCTTGAGGAGGGGTCACCGAACCCTCATTTGAGCAACCAGGTCGGTTAGGATGAGTTCTATGATACGCACGGATAAGTCTCCTAGCATGGATGTCCGAAGCAAACACCCAAGAATTGTCCTCCTGACCATAACCTCTCCATTTAACCAAATACTGGAGTTTCCGTCTAGAAAAACGAGAATCCAATATTTTCTCAACCACATACTCCAGATTGCCCTCAACCAAAACAGGGTCAGGAGGCACAGCAGCAGGAACCACTGGCTCAACAAACCTCTTCAACAAGGACTTGTGGAACACGTTATGGATCTTAAATGTCCCTGGAAGAAGCAAACGAAAAGAAACAGGATTAATAATCTCCATGATCTTATAAGGTCCAATGAACCTAGGCTTAAATTTAGGAGATGCTACTCTCATAGGAATATTCTTTGAGGACAACCAGACCAAGTCCCCCACTCTAAACCGAGGACCATCAGTCCTATGCCGGTTAGCAAACCGCTGGGCCTTCTCCTGAGAGAGGGACAACCTCTCCACTACCTGGTCCCAAATCTGTTGCATACGCTCCACAACAGAGTCAACACCTGGACAGACAGAAGCCTCCGTCTGTCCTGAAGAAAATCGAGGGTGAAACCCAGAATTACAGAAAAACGGAGACATCAAAGTGGCAGAGCTAGCCCTATTATTAAGAGCAAACTCAGCCAAAGGCAAAAAAGAGACCCAGTCATCCTGATCAGCAGACACAAAGCATCTAAGATAAGTCTCCAATGTCTGGTTTGTTCTCTCAGTTTGACCATTGGTCTGAGGATGAAATGCCGAGGAGAAAGACAATTGAACACCCAGTTTAGAACAAAAAGTCCTCCAAAATTTGGAAACAAACTGGACTCCTCTGTCAGACACAATGTTCTCAGGAATGCCGTGTAAACGAACCACGTGCTGAAGGAACAACGGCACCAATTCAGAGGAGGAAGGCAACTTAGGTAATGGCACAAGATGTATCATTTTGGAAAACCTATCACAAATTACCCAGATGGTGGTCATTCTCTGAGAAACAGGAAGATCGGAAATGAAATCCATAGAGATATGGGTCCATGGTCTCTTGGGCACAGGCAATGGCATCAATAAACCACTAGAGCGAGAGCAAGGCTTGGAGCGAGAGCAAGTCCCGCAGGACTGCACAAATTCCCTGACATCACGAGACAAGGTAGGCCACCAAAAGGACCGACTAACCAAGTCTCTGGTACCAAAAATTCCGGGATGCCCAGCCAATGCGGAACAATGAATCTCAGACATCACACTCTTTTTCCATTGGTCCGGGACAAACAATTTTCCAACAGGGCAGCGCTCGGGCCTATCCTCCTGACACCCCTCCAGAGCAAGTCTCAAATTGGGCGAGATGGCGGAAAGAACTACACCCTCTTTCAAAATAACAGAAGGATCAGATAACTCAGGAGAGTCTGCAAGGAAACTCCTCGAGAGGGCATCCGCCTTAACATTCTTAGTGCCAGGAAGAAAGGAAACCACAAAATTAAAACGTGTGAAAAACAAGGCCCACCTGGCCTGTCTAGGATTGAGTCGCTTGGCAGATTCCAGATAGACCAGATTCTTATGGTCCGTAAGGACCACCACCTGATGTTTGGCTCCCTCCAGCCAATGTCTCCACTCTTCAAAAGCCCACTTCATGGCCAATAACTCCTGATTACCCACGTCATAATTACGTTCAGTAGGAGAAAATTTTCGAGAGAAAAAGGCACAAGGGTTACTTTTAGAGGTCTCTGGATCTTTTTGGGACAAAACGGCACCTGCCCCAATTTCAGAGGCATCAACCTCCACCTGAAATGGCAGAGAAACATTAGGCTGCCGAAGAACAGGAGCAGAAGTGAATCTCTGCTTAAGTTCCTGAAATGCAGAGACTGCCTCAGGAGGCCAATTCACCACATCAGAACCCTTTCTGGTCAAATCAGTTAATGGTTTAACAATAACCGAGAAATTACCAATAAATTTACGATAAAAATTGGCAAACCCCAAAAATCTCTGAAGAGCCTTTAATGAAGTAGGTTGGACCCAATCACAGATGGCCTGAACCTTGACCGGGTCCATTTCAATAACAGATGGGGACAAAATGAATCCCAGAAATGAGATCCTCTGTACGCCAAAAAGACACTTTGATCCCTTCACATACAGAGCATTCTCTCTCAAAATCTGGAACATAGTTCGAACATGTTTACATGAGAGTCCCAGTCATTAGAAAAAATCAAGATATCATCCAAATAAACAATCAGAAATTTGTCCACAAAATCCCTGAAAATGTCATTCATGAAGGACTGGAAGACGGAAGGAGCATTAGTGAGCCCAAAGGGCATCACTAGGTACTCAAAATTCCCTTCAGGGGTATTGAATGCCGTCTTCCATTCATCCCCGTGCTTAATGCGAATAAGGTTATACGCCCCCCTGAGGTCAAGCTTGGTAAACCAAGTAGCGTTTTTCACCCTGGAAAACAGGTCAGAAATCAAGGGTAACGGGTATTGATATTTCACAGTAATATTGTTCAAGAGACGATAATCAATACACGGCCTTAATGAACCATCTTTTTTGGCCACAAAGAAAAAACCGGCACCTAAGGGTGAAGAGGATGGTCTGATATGACCCTTCTCCAATGATTCCTTGATATAAGACCGCATAGCGTCATGTTCAGGTACAGACAAGTTAAAAAGGCGACCTTTAGGGAATTTACTACCCGGCAGTAATTCAATAGCGCAGTCATAGCTCCTATGGGGAGGCAAGGATGCAGATTTACTTTCGCTGAACACATCAGAAAAATCAAACAAAAAGTCAGGAACATCCTGAGCCTGGGGGGAGGCAGAAAAAACAGGAGTGTTGGTATTAACACATTGGCAGCCCCAACTGGCCACAGACACAGACTTCCAATCCAAAACAGGATTATGAGACTGCAACCAAGGGAAACCCAGCACGATAATGTCATGCAGATTATATAGAACCACAAATTTGCAGCACTCCTGGTGATCAGGTTCAACCCTCATTATCACCTGAGTAGAAAACTGGGGTTTATTCTCAGCCAAAGGGGTAGAATCGATCCCCAGTAGGGGAATAGACTTCTGTAGGGGTATCAAGGGGAACCCACAACGTTTAGCAAAATCATAATCCATCAGGTTAATAGCTGCTCCAGAATCAACGAAAGCCTGAGCAGAAAATGAGGACAGAGAGCATATCAGAGTGACAGTTAATAAAAACTTAGTCTGAACACTACCCAAGACAACTGAGCGTGCAAAACGTCTTCCCCGCTTAGGGCAGACTGAAATAGCATGAGAGGCATCACCACAGTAGAAACATAACCCATTGCGCTTTCGAAACTCATGACGCTGTGCCCCAGACACCACTCTATCACACTGCATGGTTTCAGGAGCTGGTTCACAAGGCAACACCATTCCACGCATACTTCTCCGCTCACGCAAACGTCTGTCAATTTGAATCGCTAATGACATAGAATCATTGAGACCAGAGGGGACAGGGAATCCCACCATAACATCCTTTACATTATCTGACAGACCCTTCCGGAAAAGGGCCGCCAAAGCGTCGTCATTCCATTTGGTCAGGACTGCCCACCTACGGAATCTCTGACAGTATAACTCAGCGTCATCAAGCCCCTGATTTAATGCCAACAAGGCTTTTTCAGCTTGATCAGTGACATTAGGCTCATCGTACAATAACCCCAAAGCCTGAAAAAACGCATCAACATCACTCAAAACAGGATCCCCGGGTATCAGGGAAAAAGCCCAATCCTGAGGATCGCCGCGCAGGAGAGAGATGATAATTTGAACCTGCTGCGCTGCGTTTCCTGAGGACTTAGATTTTAAGGCAAAAAACAATTTACAATTATTTTTGAAATTCTGAAACTTAGCTCGATCCCCTAAAAACAAATCTGGCATGGGGATCCTAGGTTCCACAACAGGTAACCCAGCAAGATAGATAGCAATACTCCGAACCTCAGTGGCAAGCTGATCCACACGGCCAGACAACTGTGCAAACTCCATTGGGAGAAAAGATCCTCCCCAGCACCCAGAGATACAGAGGGAAAAAAAAAAAAAATGCAACAAACAGAAAAATATCTCTGACAACTCTGACAACCTTTTTTCTATCACAATATTTTTTCCCTTCTGTGAGTACCATACAATTTTCAATTTTTAGGCCGGTGATACTGTTATGTTTCGGTAGCTGAGGAGTGCAGGTAAAAAAGGCAATACACCAGAGCAGTTGGAATCTATGGGATTGCAGTACCCTGACTAACCACCACAACTAGAGGCAGCCGTGGAGCGTTCCTACGTTGGTCCTAGACGCCTCGTCACAGCCTGAGAAACTGACTACACCTAAAGATAGAAATAGAAAAGCTATCTGCCCCGGAGCAGAACCCCAAAGATAATAGAAAGCCCCCAAACAAGTAATGGCGGTTAGACAAGAGGAAATACTGACACAGAAAGAAAATAGAATGAGCAAACGCTGGGGCCCAAACTATCTAAATAGAAAAGGACAGGAAGGGTACTTACTGCAATCCCAGAAAACCCTGAAAAACACCAACTCTACTAATTTCAAAATCACCTGAGATCACACGACCTCTACCACCTAAATTAGCTCTCTGGTGTAACAAAATCAAAAAAAGCAGCCACTGAAAAAACTGGAAAAAGCAAAAGAACAAAACTCAGTGGCTGAACTAAACTGAGAAGGCAGAAGCCCCCGGAGGGGACCCTGAAGGCCCCCACAGAAGTGCAGGACAAAATGCAAAAATATAGCAACAACACAAAAGAAGAAAAATTCTTATCTGGTAGCAGGAGATGCAGACACGAAACAGCAGGCTACAAGGGAAACAGGAATGAAGGATTCAGACCAGAACAATTGATCACCGGCAACCCTGATGGGAAAATGACTCCCTTATATAAGACCAGTCAGTAACACCTGATTCCCAGTCCTCACAATCTTCACTAGTACCGCTTGTAACCACCAGAGGGAGCCTCTGCTCAGAACTCATCTCAAACCCATTCACAACAGTACCCCCCCCTTGAGGAGGGGTCACCGAACCCTCATTTGAGCAACCAGGTCGGTTAGGATGAGTTCTATGATACGCACGGATAAGTCTCCTAGCATGGATGTCCAAAGCAAACACCCAAGAATTGTCCTCCTGACCATAACCTCTCCATTTAACCAAATACTGGAGTTTCCGTCTAGAAAAACGAGAATCCAATATTTTCTCAACCACATACTCCAGATTGCCCTCAACCAAAACAGGGTCAGGAGGCACAGCAGCAGGAACCACTGGCTCAACAAACCTCTTCAACAAGGACTTGTGGAACACGTTATGGATCTTAAAGTGTCCCTGGAAGAAGCAAACGAAAAGAAACAGGATTAATAATCTCCATGATCTTATAAGGTCCAATGAACCTAGGCTTAAATTTAGGAGATGCTACTCTCATAGGAATATTCTTTGAGGACAACCAGACCAAGTCCCCCACTTTTAAACCGAGGACCATCAGTCCTATGCCGGTTAGCAAACCGCTGGGCCTTCTCCTGAGAGAGGGACAACCTCTCCACTACCTGGTCCCAAATCTGTTGCATACGCTCCACAACAGAGTCAACACCTGGACAGACAGAAGCCTCCGTCTGTCCTGAAGAAAATCGAGGGTGAAACCCAGAATTACAGAAAAACGGAGACATCAAAGTGGCAGAGCTAGCCCTATTATTAAGAGCAAACTCAGCCAAAGGCAAAAAAGAGACCCAGTCATCCTGATCAGCAGACACAAAGCATCTAAGATAAGTCTCCAATGTCTGGTTTGTTCTCTCAGTTTGACCATTGGTCTGAGGATGAAATGCCGAGGAGAAAGACAATTGAACACCCAGTTTAGAACAAAAAGTCCTCCAAAATTTGGAAACAAACTGGACTCCTCTGTCAGACACAATGTTCTCAGGAATGCCGTGTAAACGAACCACGTGCTGAAGGAACAACGGCACCAATTCAGAGGAGGAAGGCAACTTAGGTAATGGCACAAGATGTATCATTTTGGAAAACCTATCACAAATTACCCAGATGGTGGTCATTCTCTGAGAAACAGGAAGATCGGAAATGAAATCCATAGAGATATGGGTCCATGGTCTCTTGGGCACAGGCAATGGCATCAATAAACCACTAGAGCGAGAGCAAGGCTTGGAGCGAGAGCAAGTCCCGCAGGACTGCACAAATTCCCTGACATCACGAGACAAGGTAGGCCACCAAAAGGACCGACTAACCAAGTCTCTGGTACCAAAAATTCCGGGATGCCCAGCCAATGCGGAACAATGAATCTCAGACATCACACTCTTTTTCCATTGGTCCGGGACAAACAATTTTCCAACAGGGCAGCGCTCGGGCCTATCCTCCTGACACCCCTCCAGAGCAAGTCTCAAATTGGGCGAGATGGCGGAAAGAACTACACCCTCTTTCAAAATAACAGAAGGATCAGATAACTCAGGAGAGTCCGCAAGGAAACTCCTCGAGAGGGCATCCGCCTTAACATTCTTAGTGCCAGGAAGAAAGGAAACCACAAAATTAAAACGTGTGAAAAACAAGGCCCACCTGGCCTGTCTAGGATTGAGTCGCTTGGCAGATTCCAGATAGACCAGATTCTTATGGTCCGTAAGGACCACCACCTGATGTTTGGCTCCCTCCAGCCAATGTCTCCACTCTTCAAAAGCCCACTTCATGGCCAATAACTCCCGATTACCCACGTCATAATTACGTTCAGTAGGAGAAAATTTTCGAGAGAAAAAGGCACAAGGGTTACTTTTAGAGGTCTCTGGATCTTTTTGGGACAAAACGGCACCTGCCCCAATTTCAGAGGCATCAACCTCCACCTGAAATGGCAGAGAAACATTAGGCTGCCGAAGAACAGGAGCAGAAGTGAATCTCTGCTTAAGTTCCTGAAATGCAGAGACTGCCTCAGGAGGCCAATTCACCACATCAGAACCCTTTCTGGTCAAATCAGTTAATGGTTTAACAATAACCGAGAAATTACCAATAAATTTACGATAAAAATTGGCAAACCCCAAAAATCTCTGAAGAGCCTTTAATGAAGTAGGTTGGACCCAATCACAGATGGCCTGAACCTTGACCGGGTCCATTTCAATAACAGATGGGGACAAAATGAATCCCAGAAATGAGATCCTCTGTACGCCAAAAAGACACTTTGATCCCTTCACATACAGAGCATTCTCTCTCAAAATCTGGAACATAGTTCGAACATGTTTCACATGAGAGTCCCAGTCATTAGAAAAAATCAAGATATCATCCAAATAAACAATCAGAAATTTGTCCACAAAATCCCTGAAAATGTCATTCATGAAGGACTGGAAGACGGAAGGAGCATTAGTGAGCCCAAAGGACATCACTAGGTACTCAAAATGCCCTTCAGGGGTATTGAATGCCGTCTTCCATTCATCCCCGTGCTTAATGCGAATAAGGTTATACGCCCCCTGAGGTCAAGCTTGGTAAACCAAGTAGCGTTTTTCACCCTGGAAAACAGGTCAGAAATCAAGGGTAACGGGTATTGATATTTCACAGTAATATTGTTCAAGAGACGATAATCAATACACGGCCTTAATGAACCATCTTTTTTGGCCACAAAGAAAAAACCGGCACCTAAGGGTGAAGAGGATGGTCTGATATGACCCTTCTCCAATGATTCCTTGATATAAGACCGCATAGCGTCATGTTCAGGTACAGACAAGTTAAAAAGGCGACCTTTAGGGAATTTACTACCCGGCAGTAATTCAATAGCGCAGTCATAGCTCCTATGGGGAGGCAAGGATGCAGATTTACTTTCGCTGAACACATCAGAAAAATCAAACAAAAAGTCAGGAACATCCTGAGCCTGGGGGGAGGCAGAAAAAACAGGAGTGTTGGTATTAACACATTGGCAGCCCCAACTGGCCACAGACACAGACTTCCAATCCAAAACAGGATTATGAGACTGCAACCAAGGGAAACCCAGCACGATAATGTCATGCAGATTATATAGAACCACAAATTTGCAGCACTCCTGGTGATCAGGTTCAACCCTCATTATCACCTGAGTAGAAAACTGGGGTTTATTCTCAGCCAAAGGGGTAGAATCGATCCCCAGTAGGGGAATAGACTTCTGTAGGGGTATCAAGGGGAACCCACAACGTTTAGCAAAATCATAATCCATCAGGTTAATAGCTGCTCCAGAATCAACGAAAGCCTGAGCAGAAAATGAGGACAGAGAGCATATCAGAGTGACAGTTAATAAAAACTTAGTCTGAACACTACCCAAGACAACTGAGCGTGCAAAACGTCTTCCCCGCTTAGGGCAGACTGAAATAGCATGAGAGGCATCACCACAGTAGAAACATAACCCATTGCGCTTTCGAAACTCATGACGCTGTGCCCCAGACACCACTCTATCACACTGCATGGTTTCAGGAGCTGGTTCACAAGGCAACACCATTCCACGCATACTTCTCCGCTCACGCAAACGTCTGTCAATTTGAATCGCTAATGACATAGAATCATTGAGACCAGAGGGGACAGGGAATCCCACCATAACATCCTTTACATTATCTGACAGACCCTTCCGGAAAAGGGCCGCCAAAGCGTCGTCATTCCATTTGGTCAGGACTGCCCACCTACGGAATCTCTGACAGTATAACTCAGCGTCATCAAGCCCCTGATTTAATGCCAACAAGGCTTTTTCAGCTTGATCAGTGACATTAGGCTCATCGTACAATAACCCCAAAGCCTGAAAAAACGCATCAACATCACTCAAAACAGGATCCCCGGGTATCAGGGAAAAAGCCCAATCCTGAGGATTGCCGCGCAGGAGAGAGATGATAATTTGAACCTGCTGCACTGCGTTTCCTGAGGACTTAGATTTTAAGGCAAAAAACAATTTACAATTATTTTTGAAATTCTGAAACTTAGCTCGATCCCCTAAAAACAAATCTGGCATGGGGATCCTAGGTTCCACAACAGGTAACCCAGCAAGATAGATAGCAATACTCCGAACCTCAGTGGCAAGCTGATCCACACGGCCAGACAACTGTGCAAACTCCATTGGGAGAAAAGATCCTCCCCAGCACACAGAGATACAGAGGGAAAAAAAAAAAAATGCAACAAACAGAAAAATATCTCTGACAACTCTGACAACCTTTTTTCTATCACAATATTTTTTCCCTTCTGTGAGTACCATACAATTTTCAATTTTTAGGCCGGTGATACTGTTATGTTTCGGTAGCTGAGGAGTGCAGGTAAAAAAGGCAATACACCAGAGCAGTTGGAATCTATGGGATTGCAGTACCCTGACTAACCACCACAACTAGAGGCAGCCGTGGAGCGTTCCTACGTTGGTCCTAGACGCCTCGTCACAGCCTGAGAAACTGACTACACCTAAAGATAGAAATAGAAAAGCTATCTGCCCGGAGCAGAACCCCAAAGATAATAGAAAGCCCCCAAACAAGTAATGGCGGTTAGACAAGAGGAAATACTGACACAGAAAGAAAATAGAATGAGCAAACGCTGGGGCCCAAACTATCTAAATAGAAAAGGACAGGAAGGGTACTTACTGCAATCCCAGAAAACCCTGAAAAACACCAACTCTACTAATTTCAAAATCACCTGAGATCACACGACCTCTACCACCTAAATTAGCTCTCTGGTGTAACAAAATCAAAAAAGCAGCCACTGAAAAAACTGGAAAAAGCAAAAGAACAAAACTCAGTGGCTGAACTAAACTGAGAAGGCAGAAGCCCCCGGAGGGGACCCTGAAGGCCCCCACAGAAGTGCAGGACAAAATGCAAAAATATAGCAACAACACAAAAGAAGAAAAATTCTTATCTGGTAGCAGGAGATGCAGACACGAAACAGCAGGCTACAAGGGAAACAGGAATGAAGGATTCAGACCAGAACAATTGATCACCGGCAACCCTGATGGAAAATGACTCCCTTATATAAGACCAGTCAGTAACACCTGATTCCCAGTCCTCACAATCTTCACTAGTACCGCTTGTAACCACCAGAGGGAGCCTCTGCTCAGAACTCATCTCAAACCCATTCACAACAGGCGTCATTATCCCAGGCCAGCTCCGAGGCAAGGGTACGGAACCGTATGGCATATTGCCCCACGGTGAGACTTCCCTGACGGAGACGCAACAGAGATGATGCAGAGGAGGTCTTCCATCCGGGTTCGTCGAATACCTTCCGGAAGGCCGAGAGAAAAGCAGGCAGGTCAGACACCAGAGGATCTTCTCTCTCCCAGAGAGGATTGAGCCAGGCCAGAGCCTCTCCGGTGAGATGGGACATAATGAAGGCAATTTTGGCCCGGTCGGAGTTAAACTGGTGAGCCAGGAGTTCGAAATGCAGGGTACACTGGTTAATGAAACCCCAAGCCAGAGTAGGATCGCCTCCAAACCGTGGAGGAGCAGAAAGTCGAGGTCCAGGAACGGAAACCACGGAATTGGTAAGCAACGGAACTGCCGGATTGCGAGTCATGGCGCCAGTGGTGGTTGCTGGTGAAGTAGTCAGGGTGTCCAGGCGGGAATTAACATTCCGCAGATGACCCAGGATGGACTCCTGTTGAGACCTCTGACGAGACAGTTTGTAATACTATTGTAGGAACTCGAGGATTCTGATAGCGTGGGGCAATGAACAATCAGAGACGGGTTTCTTTGAATGCAAATAATGTATTTGTGAAACAGCAAAACACCCAAAAACAATATTCAAACAACCCGTAGTGACATGCAATGAGTCCATATATATATACACAAGTCCAGTTATATGAATCCGGATATATAAGTCTTTGAACCTCTATAGCGAGGGTGGTAAAGTTCTTACGACGGAGTCCTCACACAAATGTGACCACAAGGTAAGTCTGATGCACAGATAACGTGGCTGGATTTACACACTGCTGGTGTGTGAAGAGTCAGATCCAGGTATGAAGAAAACACAGGGAAGTCCAGGAACAAGTTAATCTCAGTTGTGGCTTAATTCAGTGAAGTCCAACAACAAGTTCATATGTCAGTAAGGTTCCAGTAACAGTTCCAACAGCTCTCACCAGAGGTAATGCACAAAGGGTTAAACAGCAACAGTTCAGAAACACAGTTCTTATCAGATGGAGTGAACCAAGGGTTAAATTCCCAAGTCAACAGTTTAGTGATAACACAGTACTTTGTGCAACTTACATATGCAGAGAATGTCCAGAGCCATGGGTAGAAACTGCTGTGGCTGAGAAACACCTGAAGATAAGGCTATGCACTTTCCTAGTAAACACACAAAAGATCTGTGAGGAACAAAGCAGCTGGGTTGCAGGGAAACGGAAGCAGAATATTCCAGCAGTGAAGCCAACACCTGAGCCAGGCTTTAAACAAACGAACAGGAAGTAGGGCACACAAAACAGCAAACTCCATTTTAACAAAGGGCAAAATCATTGACAAAGTTACCTAGAAAACCTGGAATACTGACATTACTCCCCCCTAAAGACGGCCTCCGGACGGTCCTGGACCAGGCCTGTCCGGGTATCTCCGATGAAACTGAGCAATCTTCAGAGGCGCATTGATGTTACTTACTGGTTCCCAAGAATCATTTTCAGGAGAGTAACCTTGCCATCTAACTAGATACTGAAGCCGGTTTCTATGAAGTCTCGAATTAACAATATCCTGTACCACGAATTGTTCTTCGCCATCAACCAACACTGGTGGAGGGGGAGGTACGATACGTCCCTGAAACGTGTTAGGAGAGACTGGTTTTAATAAGGAAACATGAAATACTGGGTGTACCTTTAAAGTCCGTGGTAGCTTCAACCGACAGGCAACAGAGCTCACAATCCCAGTGATCTTGAATGGACCGATGAATTTCTGTCCCAGTTTCTGCGAAGGAACACCCAATTTTAGATTCTTGGTGGACAACCAAACTGAGTCTCCTACCTTATACATAGGTGCTGGTTTCCGGAATCTATCGGCCGACTTCTTGTAACGCTCCTGTGCTGTGGTCAGGGAGTCCTTCAAAACTTCAAGATTACGTTGCAACGCCGTCACTCTGTCTTCAACCGCTGGTACCGAAATCGTAACCGGGGACCTAGGCAAAATACTTGGATGATAACCCAGGTTGGCAAAAAAAGGTGTTACCTTCGTGGAACTGCTTTGGGAGTTGTTGTACGAAAATTCCGCTAGAGGAAGTAGCTTCAGCCAATCGTCCTGCAAATGACTGACGTAACAGCGTAGATATTGCTCCAAGGTTTGATTTGTCCGTTCGGTCTGCCCGTTGGTCTGAGGATGGTATGCAGAAGACAAGCAAACATTAATGTGGAGCGCAGAACAAAATCCTTTCCAAAATCTAGAGGTAAATTGTATTCCTCGGTCAGAAATGATGTCATCTGGTACCCCATGCAGCCGGAAAATGTTCTGGATAACTAGATCTACTGTCTCTGTAGCTGAGGGAAGACCAGCACACGGAATGAAATGAGCAGCTTTCGTTAAACGATCTACTACCACCAAAATAGTATTTTTACCACCAGAGGTGGGTAATTCCACAATAAAGTCCATTGAAATAGACCCCCAAGGGCGAGACGGTACAGGTAGCGGTTTAAGAAGACCAGTAGGTGAAACGCGAGGAACCTTGTACCGGGCACAAACTTCACAAGAGCGGACATAGTCATTCACATCCTTCAAGCAGGTAGGCCACCAAAAAAAACGAGTTAACAATTCCTGCGTCTTCTGTACCCCCCTATGACCAGCCAATTTAGAGTCGTGGACCAATTTGAGAACTCGAAGTCTTACAGCCTCTGGGACATAAATACATCGATCTCTAAGCCACACACCATTCCGAAGGACAAGATTCACATTGTCAGGTGGAGCTGCAAGAAATACGTCACCGTCATAGGCCAGCTTGATCTCCTGCCACAAGTCCCGGTTCCGGAGCACTCCAACGAAATTGGCCTCCGACAAGATGGTCTTCGACGGGGTCCCAGGCACGGAATCCACGGTATGGATTCGGGATAATGCGTCAGCTTTCCCATTACGTGAACCTGGGCGGTACGAAATAATAAAATTAAACTGGTTCAAGAACAAACTCCACCTAGCTTGTCGAGGAGAAAGACACCTGGCAGACTTAAGGAATTCCAAATTGCGATGATCCGTGAGTACTACTACCTGCTGAGTTGCCCCCTGCAAATGGTGTCTCCATTCCTTAAAGGCAGAAATAATTGCCAAAAGTTCCTTATCTGCCACATCATAGTTAAGTTCTGCAGAAGATAACCTACGAGAGAAGAAGGCACACGGGTGCAGCAAACCTTTGTCTCCGGTACGTTGTGAGAGGATAGCTCCCAATGCACAGTCAGACGCGTCCACCTCCACGATAAAAGGCTGTGCAGGATCCGGATGCATCAATATTGGAGCCGTGGTAAAACAACCCTTCAGGCGATCAAAGGCTTCCTGAGCTTGCGAAGACCATTCAAACTTCTTCCCCTTCTTGGTGAGGAGAGTGATGGGACGGACAATTTCTGAAAAATTTCGGATAAACCGTCTATAAAAGTTAGCAAAGCCAATGAATCGTTGTACCTCCTTAATGTTTCCTGGTACCGGCCAGTCCAAGATTGCCTGGATCTTGCTGGACTCCATATTCAATCCCTGAGGCGAGATAACATAGCCTAAAAATTGAATTTCAGAACAATGGAACTCACACTTTTCGAGTTTGATGTACAAATGATTATCTCTCAAACGTCTAAGTACGGTCTTGACATGTTCCTGATGTTCCTGTAAGGAGTCAGAAAAGATTAAGATGTCATCAAGGTAAATTACCACATATTGGTCCAATAAATCCCTGAAAATGTCGTTGGCTAAATGTTGAAAAGCAGCAGGAGCGTTACAGAGTCCGAATGGCATCACCAAATATTCAAAATGTCCATACCGGCATCTAAAAGCTGTCTTCCATTCGTCTCCGGGCCGTATACGGAGTAAATTATATGCCCCACGAAGATCTAATTTGGTAAATACCTTGGCCTGGCGAACTCTTTCCAACAATTCTGGAATTAGGGGCAACGGGTACCTGTTACGAATGGTTACCTTATTTAACTCCCGATAGTCAATGCAGGGTCTTAGAGTACCATCCTTCTTCTTTACAAAGAATATTGGAGCTCCCGCTGGTGAAGAAGATGGTCGGATAAACCCCTTGGCTAAATTCTCATCTATATACTCTCGTAAAGATTTTAATTCCGGAGCCGCCAACGGGTAAACATGGCCGAAAGGAATCGCTGCTCCAGGAAGCAATTCTATGGGGCAGTCATACGGTCTATGTGGGGGAAGTTGATCTGCCTTCCTTTTATCACAAATGTCTGAGAATTCCTGATATATCAGAGGGAGAGTAGGTACCTGTATCACCTCTTCCAAGTTCTGGGTAACTGGAGCCGCTACAGTTGGACTGATGGTAGAACTGCACTTCGGGAGAAAGGTTATCTCCTTGGTTTCCCAATTGATGATTGGATTTTGTGACCGTAACCAGGGAATTCCTAAAATTACAGGAAAATGAGGAGAAGATATTAACATGAATGAAAGTGTTTCTTGATGGTCTGGTTCCATCTTACACTCCAGAGGCACTGTCTCCCGATCTACTGGTCCAGAAACTAATGGGGAACCATCCACCGTTTCCATAGTGATTGGTGAAGCTCTTAGTTGTGTCTTTATACCATGTTCCTTTGCAAAAGAAGAATCCATGAAATTCCCACCTGCTCCAGAGTCTATCATGGCAGAACTTGATATCCACTGTTCCTCCCACTGAATCTGTATAGGAAGAGAACAATGTGAATATTTCTCCCCTTGATCTTTAGGGGAAGTCGGCATCAGTATTGGGGGAAAAACCGCATCTAGATGTAGACTGGTTTCCGAAACTTCAGACTCAGCGTCTGTGTTATCATAATCCCCTACTACCGCCAACACCTTGTTGGGTCGCCTAGGACATTTAGGACAATTGATGAGGAAATGGTCCGATTGACCACAATAGAAACATAAGCGCTCACGGAGACGGTGTTCGCGGCGTTCATTATTCTCACGTCTCTGCAGTGAGTCCACCTGCATAGGCACCTCCTCAGCCTCTCGCGGGTTTTTGCCTGTGGTTTCCCTGGACGGAAGAGAGTAATTAGTAATGCGATTTACAGCGGCCCATTTTTCTTGTCTGCGTTCAGTTAAACGGATATCAATACGTACACAGTGCTGTATAAACAATTCAAACTCCTGTGGAGACTCTGAACGAGCTAGCTCATCCTTGATTGCATTTGACAAACCTTTTCTAAAGATTGGTAATAAAGCATTGTTTTCCCACTGGGTGTCCACCACTAACCTTTTAAATTCAGTAACATATTCTATGACTGACCGTTTCCCCTGGCGTAAGGAAAGCAAGGCAGATTCAGCGGTAGCACGGCGGTTGGGATCGTCGAACATTTGCGCCATAGCTGCCAGAAAATTGTCCAAATTATTTAGACGGGTATCATGACTTTCAACCATAGGATTTGCCCAAGCCAGTGCACGTGATGTCAACAACATAATAATACATAGAACCTTAGATCTATCAGACCGGTAGTAGGAGGCATGTACATCAAAAAATAATATACATTGATTAACAAACCCACGGAATTGACTTCGGTCACCATTAAAACGGAATGGAGGCAATTTGGGCATACTGGTGGATGAGGTAGGCTCAGTAGGTAAGGCCTCCAGGACTCCTAACCTAGAACGTAGATCTTGGAGAGCCTGACCAAACCCCTGTGCATTGTGGTTAACCCGAGACTCCAAGTCTCTAATCTGATTGAGTGCAGCCGCCACCTCCTGCTGCAAGGAGTTAACTATGGTGAACAATTTGTCTGCCCGTGTCTCCGTCATTGCCCCAGCAGAATCCTCTTTTTTAGGCTGGAATATCCTGTAATACTATTGTAGGAACTCGAGGATTCTGATAGCGTGGGGCAATGAACAATCAGAGACGGGTTTCTTTGAATGCAAATAATGTATTTGTGAAACAGCAAAACACCCAAAAACAATATTCAAACAACCCGTAGTGACATGCAATGAGTCCATATATATATACACAAGTCCAGTTATATGAATCCGGATATATAAGTCTTTGAACCTCTATAGCGAGGGTGGTAAAGTTCTTACGACGGAGTCCTCACACAAATGTGACCACAAGGTAAGTCTGATGCACAGATAACGTGGCTGGATTTACACACTGCTGGTGTGTGAAGAGTCAGATCCAGGTATGAAGAAAACACAGGGAAGTCCAGGAACAAGTTAATCTCAGTTGTGGCTTAATTCAGTGAAGTCCAACAACAAGTTCATATGTCAGTAAGGTTCCAGTAACAGTTCCAACAGCTCTCACCAGAGGTAATGCACAAAGGGTTAAACAGCAACAGTTCAGAAACACAGTTCTTATCAGATGGAGTGAACCAAGGGTTAAATTCCCAAGTCAACAGTTTAGTGATAACACAGTACTTTGTGCAACTTACATATGCAGAGAATGTCCAGAGCCATGGGTAGAAACTGCTGTGGCTGAGAAACACCTGAAGATAAGGCTATGCACTTTCCTAGTAAACACACAAAAGATCTGTGAGGAACAAAGCAGCTGGGTTGCAGGGAAACGGAAGCAGAATATTCCAGCAGTGAAGCCAACACCTGAGCCAGGCTTTAAACAAACGAACAGGAAGTAGGGCACACAAAACAGCAAACTCCATTTTAACAAAGGGCAAAATCATTGACAAAGTTACCTAGAAAACCTGGAATACTGACACAGTTCATGACACAGGTCAGAGAGCGAAGGGGTTTGGGTGCCACCGGGTTCCATGGCCCGAGCAAACTGTAACGGGTCTGGGAGGCGGAACCTCTGAGCTTTATTATACAAGGAGGCTTTCCTTGTAAAGGAGAAGTGGCGCCCGGGGAGACGGACAGGAAGTCACGGCAAGTGACAGGGACAGTCTCTGGAAGGACAGGCAGGTAGTCACGGCAAGTGACCGGGGCAGTCTCTGGAAGGACAGGCAGGTAGTCACGGCAAGTGACCGGGGCAGTCTCTGGAAGGACAGGCAGGTAGTCACGGCAAGTGACCGGGGCAGTCTCTGGAAGGAAAGGCAGGTAGTCACGGCAAGTGACCGGGGCAGTCTCTGGAAGGACAGGTATATACGACCTGAGATGGTGGAGCCTCCTGGTAGGCTAGCAGGCAGATGACAGATGAACGCCCCCAAGTGAGCAGGCGAGAGTCTCTGGAATATACGATGGTCACCGCATGTGACGTCCGAACCTCCGGGTAGGTCTGCAGGCAGATGGCAGATGAACGCCCCAAGTGAGCAGGCGAGAGTCTCTGAATAGACGATGGTCACCGCATGTGACGTCCGAACCTCTGGGTAGGTCTGCAGGCAGATGGCAGATGAGCGCCCCAAGTGAGCAGGCGAGGGTCTCTGAATAGACGATGGTCACCGCATGTGACGTCCGAACCTCTGGGTAGGTCTGCAGGCAGATGGCAGATGAGCGCCCCCAAGTGAGCAGGCGAGATTCTCTGGAATAGCCGATGGTCACCACCGGTGACGGCTGAACCTTCAGGTAGGCTTGCGGACAGGTAGCAGACAGCAAACTGGCAGGAGACAGGCAGGTAACTGGTAACGGAACCTGAGGGCTGAAGCAGAGTAAACAGTGCAACAACATTGCTCGGGCACCTCCATTAAGGAGGAGGTGCTTTATATAAGGTGGAGCCCACCGGCATTGGCCGGGGACCTTTTTTGAAAGATGCGCGCGGCCCCTTTAAGAGCGGGGGCGTGCACGCGCGCGCGCCCTAAGCCCAGTGGCAGGGAAGGAGCGCGCAGCCCCAGCAGGGCGGAAGGAGGACGCTGTGTGAGGGTAAGGGGAGCGACGTCCCTGCCTGGCAGAGGACGCTGGCGCAGGGGAACAGCGTCCCTGCCTGGCAGAGGACGCCGGCGCTACACCCTGTGTGCCTAAACATTGGAGCAACCCCACAAGTGACCCCATTTTGGAAACTAGACCCCAAGGAACTTATCTAGATGCATAGTGAGCACTTTTAACCCCTAGGTGGTTCACAAATTGATCCGTAAAAATGAAAAAGTACTTTTTTTTTTCACAAAAATTTTCTTTTAGCATCAATTTTTTTATTTTCACAAGGGCAGCAGGATAAAATGGATCCTAAAATTTGTTGGGCAATGTCTCCTGAGTACACCGATACCTCATATGTGGTCATAAACCACTGTTTGGGCGCACGGCAGGGCCCGGAAGGGAAGGAGCGCCATTTGACTTTTTGAAGGGAAAATTAGCTCCAATCGTTAGCGGACACCATGTCGCATTTGGAGAGCCCCTGTGTGCCTAAACATTGGAGCACCCCACAAGTGACCCCATTTTGGAAACTAGACCCCCCAAGGAACTTATCTAGATGCATAGTGAGCACTTTTAACCCCTAGGTGGTTCACAAATTGATCCGTAAAAATGAAAAAGTACTTTTTTTTTCACAAAAATTTTCTTTTAGCATCAATTTTTTTATTTTCACAAGGGCAGCAGGATAAAATGGATCCTAAAATTTGTTGGGCAATGTCTCCTGAGTACACCGATACCTCATATGTGGTCATAAACCACTGTTTGGGCGCACGGCAGGGCCCGGAAGGGAAGGAGCGCCATTTGACTTTTTGAAGGGAAAATTAGCTCCAATTGTTAGCGGACACCATGTTTCGTATGGAAAGTATGTAGCGTATGTCAGGTTCGTGTGTGGTGTGATGTAGTGTATGTTAGGTTGGTGTGTGTAGTGTATTATGCCTCAGATTCGTGTGTGTGGTGTTTACTACACCACAAACATCAACCTGACGTACACCATGCCACACCACACACCAACCTAACATACACTACATCAGGTTGGCGTGTGGTGTAGTGTAGGTCAGGTTGGTGTGTGTGTAGTGTGTCAGGTTGATATGTGTAGTGTAGTATACACCACACACACAACCTGTAGTACACTACAACACACACACCAACCTGACGTACACTACGCCACACCATACACCAACCTAACATACACTACGTCAGGTTGGCGTGTGTGGTGTAGTGTAGGTCAGGTTGGTGTGTGTGTTGTAGTGTACGTCAGGTTGGTGCGTGTGGTGTATACTACACCACACACACCAACAAGACATACACTACGTCAGGTTGGTATGTGGTGTAGTGTGTCAGGTTGATATGTGTGGTGTAGTATACACCACACACACAACCTGACGTACACTACAACACATGCACCAACCTGACGTACACTACACCACACCATACACCAACCTAACATACACTACGTCAGGTTGGCGTGTGTGGTGTAGTGTAGGTCAGGTTGGTGTGTGTGTTGTAGTGTACGTCAGGTTGGTGCGTGTGGTGTATACTACACCACACACACCAACAAGACATACACTACGTCAGGTTGGTATGTGGTGTAGTGTGTCAGGTTGATATGTGTGGTGTAGTATACACCACACACACAACCTGACGTACACTACAACACACGCACCAACCTGACGTACACTACACCACACCATACACCAACCTAACATACACTATGTCAGGTTGGCGTGTGTGGTGTAGTGTAGGTCAGGTTGGTGTGTGTGTTGTAGTGTACGTCATGTTGGTGCGTGTGGTGTATACTACACCACACACACCAACAAGACATACACTACGTCAGGTTGGTATGTGGTGTAGTGTGTCAGGTTGATATGTGTGGTGTAGTATACACCACACACACAACCTGACGTACACTACAACACACGCATCAACCTGACGTACACTACACCACACCATACACCAACCTAACATACACTGCGTCAGGTTGGCATGTGTGGTGTAGTGTAGGTCAGGTTGGTGTGTGTGTTGTAGTGTACGTCAGGTTGGTGCGTGTGGTGTATACTACACCACACACACCAACAAGACATACACTACGTCAGGTTGGTATGTGGTGTAGTGTGTCAGGTTGATATGTGTGGTGTAGTATACACCACACACACAACCTGACGTACACTACAACACACGCACCAACCTGACGTACACTACACCACACCATACACAAACCTAACATACACTACGTCAGGTTGGCGTGTGTGGTGTAGTGTAGGTCAAGTTGGTGTGTGTGTTGTAGTGTATGTCAGGTTGGTGCGTGTGGTGTAGCATACACCACACACCAACCTGACATAAACTATGTCAGGTTGGTGTGTGGTGTAGTGTACGTCAGGCTGGTATGTGTGTGGTGTTGTGTATGTCAGTCTGGTGTGGGTGAGTGCTGTACGGGAATGTCAGGATGTGTTTAGTCCACGGTTGTGTGATGAATACTAAAGCATTCATTCAAACACAGTGCAGGTTTGTCAGGACACGTTTCACATTGGAAACGAGATTCCCTTCTTATCCCCCTTTTATAGCATACCCGGCACCCTTTTTTTTGCTTTCGCCTTAGTGGGAGCATGTTGCCCTGGTACCATACGGGAAACTTGAGTTCCAGGGGTGCTGGGGCGCGCTCCGTCCTCCTCTCCAAAAATCAAGGCCTTTATCACCGACTCCTGGAACTGAAGGAAGGTGTTGTTGGTCTGGCCGGCACATCGTGATAGCACGTATGCGTTATACAGTGCCATTTGCACGATGTGCACAGCCAGTTTTTTATACCACACCTTCGTCTTCCGTAAGGCACTATAGGGCTGGAGGACTTGATCAGAAAGATCAACTCCCCCCATGTGTTTGTTGTACCCCAGGGCACAGTCCGGTTTGTAGACCTGTGCTGAGGTACCGCGAACAGTGGTGGCCGTGGTGCCGGGACCATGGATTGTTGTCAAGAAAAAGACGTCCCTTTTGTCTTTGAACTTGACCACAAGCATGTTGCCGCTACATTGGGCTCGGCTCTCGCCCTTTGGGAGAGGCTGCTCAATTAGCGGCAAAGGGAGACCCCTCTTGTTTCTGCGCACAGTACCGCAAGCTGCGGTAGCTCTGGCAGAGAGGGATTGAAATAGTGGGATGCTTGTATAAAAGTTATCAACATACAGATGGTAACCTTTATCAAGCAGTGGGTGGACCAAATCCCACACTATTTTCCCACTCACGCCCAGAGCAGGTGGACATTCTGGGGGCTGGATCTTGGTGTCTTTTCCTTGATAAACTCTAAAGCTGAGAGTGTACCCTGAGGTACTCTCACACAGCTTGTAGAGTTTTATCCCGTACCTCGCCCTCTTGCTGGGCAGGTACTGACGGAACTGAAGCCTCCCTTTGAAGTGGATGAGGGATTCATCCACACAAATTTCCCTATCGGGAATGTACACTTCAGCAAACTTGTTGCTGAAGTGTTCAATGATCGGCCAAATTTTGAACAGTCTATCAAAATTTGGGTGATCGTGGGGAAGGCTGTCCATGTTGTCCCTGAAATGAAGAAACTTATGAATCGCTTCAAAACGTTTGCGAGTCATAACCATGCCAAATACTGGAGTTTGATATAAAATATCAGTACTCCAGTATTGGCGAATTTCCGGTTTCTTCACAATCCCCATGTGAAGGACCAGTCCCCAATATTTCATCATTTCTACAGAGTCAACGGGACTCCAAGTAGAAAATGAAGAAGTAGGGTTTTCAACCAAAAATTGCTGGGCGTACAAGTTTGATTGCTCCACCATAAGACTGACAATTGACTCCGAGAAATAGACTTTAAAAAAGTCTATTTCTCTGAAGTTGGCAGTCTCGAACAGGATTCCTGATTGGGGAACGAAATCAGGAATCCGTGGAGCAAAATTTTCAGGGACGGGGGTCCAGGAGGGGGCACTAGTGCTAGGTTGGGTGTGACTAGCACTAGGTTGGGGGTTACTCACACTTGGTCTTGGGTCTTCTCCCCTGGTCTCCGGCTCTTCCTCTAAG
This sequence comes from Oophaga sylvatica, assembly GCA_033576555.1. NCBI lineage: Eukaryota > Metazoa > Chordata > Amphibia > Anura > Dendrobatidae > Oophaga > Oophaga sylvatica. The sequence goes on along the minus strand of JARQOD010005168.1, from coordinate 7,601 downwards.
GCCTCCGACTCTTCCTCCCGGGGCTCCGGACGGTTTCTTGTACTGCGAAGTCTTGGTACGTCTGTGTCACTGGAGGAGGAAGAGGGGGAGGAATACAGAAAAGTGGGGTCCTCTCCCTCACTATCAGCTTCGGAGGCAATAAAAGCATATGCCTCCTCAGCTGAGTACATCCTTTGAGACTGGGATGATTGGGATGAGTGGGGCATGGTGTGTGTGCGTGTGTAAAAAAGATTAACTTTATTAGTGTGCGTGCGTGTGTATGTGCGAGTGGTTGGTAACACGTACTGCAGGAGGGGGCTGTCAGGAGTGGGGCTGTCAGGCGCTGGGCGGCAGGAGGGGGCTGTCAGGCGCTGGGCGGCAGGAGGGGCCTGTCAGGCGCTGGGCGGCAGGAGGGGGCTGTCAGGCGCTGGGCGGCAGGAGGGGGCTATCAGGCGCTGGGCGGCAGGTGGGGGCTGTCAGGCGCTGGGCGGCAGGAGGGGGCTGTCAGGCGCTGGGGGGGGGCAGGAGCCGGCAGCAGCAGCAGGGGGAGATTACTGGGGAACGGGTTGATCACAAGTGCGAGGGGTGAAATCAGGCAGCAGAGGACAGTAGAAAAGGGAGATCGGCGGTAGCAGGCGGTGTGATCAGCGGCAGCAGCAGCAATCAGCGGCGATCAGCAGCAGCGGCGACCAGCGGAGACCAGCGGCAGCAGCGGCGGAGACCAGCGGCAGCAACGGCGCAGACCAGCGGCAGCAGCGGCAACCAGCGGAGACCAGCGGCAGCAGCGGTGGAGACCAGCGGCAGCAGCTGCGGCGACCACAGGAGACCAGCGGCAGCAGCAACGGTGACCAGTGGAGACCACAGGCAGCAGCGGAGACCCGCGGCAGCAGCAGGGGCGACCACCGGAGACCAGAGGCAGCAGCGGTGGAGACCAGCGGCAGCAGCGGCGGAGACCAGCGGCAGCAGCTGCGGTGACCACAGGAGACCAGCGGCAGCAGCAACGGTGACCAGCGGAGCCCACAGGCAGCAGCGGAGACCAGCGGCAGCAGCAGGGGCGACCACCGGAGACCAGAGGCAGCAGCGGCGGAGACCAGCGGCAGCAACGGCGGAGACCAGCAGCAGCAGCGGCAACCAGCGGAGACCAGCGGCAGCAGCTGCGGCAACCACAGGAGACCAGCGGCAGCAGCAATGGTGACCAGCGGAGACCACAGGCAGCAGCGGAGATCAGCGGCAGCAGCAGGGGCGACCACCGGAGACCAGAGGCAGCAGCGGTGGAAACCAGTGGCAGCAGCGGCGGAGACCAGCGGCAGCAGCTGCGGCGACCACAGGAGACCAGCGGCAGTAGCAACGGTGACCAGCGGAGACCACAGGCAGCAGCGGAGACCAGCGGCAGCAGCAGGGGCGACCACCGGAGACCAGAGCAGAGGCAGCAGCGGCGGAGACCAGCGGCAGCAGCGGCGGAGACCAGCGGCAACAGCGGTGGAGCAAGCGGCAACAGCGGCGGAGACCAGCGGCAGCAGCGGCGAGACCACAGGCAGCAGCGGCAATCAGCGAGACCAGCGGCAGCAGCGGTGGAAACCAGCAGCAGCAGCGGCGGAGACCAGCGGCAGCAGCAACGGTGACCAGCGGAGACCACATGCAGCAGCGGAGACCAGCGGCAGCAGCAGGGGCGACCACCGGAGACCAGAGGCAGCAGCGGCGGCGATCAGTGGCAGCTGGGGCGATCAGCGTGAGCTGGGGCGATCAGCGGCAGCTGCAGCGATCAGCGATAGGAGCGGCGATCGGCGGCAGCTGCTGCGATCGGCGGCAGCTGTGGCGATCGGCGGAAGCTGCGGCGATCGGCAGCAGGCAGTGATCGGCAGCAGCAGCTGGGGGTGATCACAGGGACGGGGTGATTACTGGGGCAGGGGGGTGATTACTAGGGAAGGGGGGTGATTACTGGGGCAGGGGGTGACTACTGGGGCAGGGGGGTGATTACTGGGGCAGGGGGGTGATTACTGGGGCAGTGGGGTGGTTGCTGGGGCAAGGGGTGATCACGGGGCCGGGGGGTGATCACAGTGGAGGGGGGGTGATCACAGTGGAGGGGGGGTGATCAGAGGTGCGGGTGGTGATTACTGGGGCAGGGGTGAAGTTAGGCAGAAGAGGGGAGAGGAGGACAGCGACAGCAGGCAGGGAGATCGGCGCTGGGGGCGATCGGCGCTGGGGGCGATCGGCGCAGCGACGGCGGCAGCAGGGGGCGATCGGCGGCGGTAGCAGCAGGCAGGGACCTGTCAGGCGTCAGGGCAGCAGGCAGCACCTCGCTCTTCACCTTCCACGGACGGGATGAGGGTGAAGAGCGAGGGCAGCCATACCTGACACCTCCCCTCCACATCTGATTGGAGGGATAGCGTCATGTGGACGCTAGCTCCAATCAGATCTGGGGGGGGTGACACAGCGGTCACCAAGCTCCAGCCAATGGCTGATGCTATTGCAGCATCAGCCATTGCTGGAAATAAATATTTAGTGATCTAACATAGCAATCGCTGTGATTGGCTGTTTCACTTTCAACAGCCAATCACAGCGATCGTAACACCAGGGGGGCAAAGCCACCCCCCCTGGGGTTATCCGCCGGTCATCCTGTATCTGCGGGTCGGGTGACATTTAAATGACCCCGGTCACCCGACCTGCAGGAACGCGATTTTCACCATGATGGGTCGGGAAGCCACCGCTTTTCATGACGCCGACGTCGGCGTCATGGGTCGGGAAGGGGTTAACAGTTCCCATCAACAGATCACACATATAGCCAGCAGCTCTTGTTTTGGCCAAAAGATTTTTTAAGCCGCCATCACAACACTGTAGACACTTTTGGCTGAGCCCTACTCTACTGTAACCTATTAAATATTTGTTAAAATATGCAATACAATTTAGGTATATTTTTATTTATTTTTAAATTTTTAAAATGACCAATAATACACATACAAGTAACAAATACCACCGCACGATGGCCAGACACTATTACCACCACATAGTGACCTAAAGGGGTTGGACAAAATAATGGAAACACCTAACGTTTTGGCATCATAATCTTCGAACATGTTATAAACATGCAAACCGTGACATATGGTAATGTTTTGTAGTTGATTATTTGTGTTATGTGATATGTGTATGTAAATTAACTGTGTGTTTTGCATAATTGTAAGAACATTGATGAGAACCTGACACCAATGGCAGACCTCTCGGATTTTCAAAGATGCCAAATTGTTGGTGCTGGTATGGCAGGCGCTAGTGTAACCGAAAGTGCCCGAATGCTTTGGCGTGTCAAAAGGTACTGTTCCAAAGTAATGACTGCGTTTGAAAGAGAAGGAAAAACGTCCGCAGCAAAGCACAGGTCAGGCCGAAAGTCGAAGTTGACTGAGAGAGACCGTCGGACTCTAAAGCGAATTGTGAGAGAGGATCGCAAGACCACGGCCCTGAAAATCACTGCTGAGCTCAATGAACACCTACATAACCCAGTTTCCACGAAAACTGTTCGTCGGGAGCTGAACAAATCTGGATTCCACGGAAGAGCTGCAATTCGAAAACCGCTGCTCTCAATGACAAATGTTTCCAAGCGTTTAGAGTGGTGAAGAAACCTCCAGAATTGGTCCCTCGAGCCGTGAAAACGTGATATTCTCAGACAAATCATTGTTTACCCTATTTCCGACCTCCGGCCGCGTGTACGTTTGGAGACAGCCGAAAGAAGCATTCCATCCAGACTGCCTTTTCCCAACCCTAAAACATGGCGGAGGTTCTGTGATGATCTGGGGTGCTATTTCGTGGAGATCCGCCGGGCCAATGATATCCCTTCATGGAAGAATTAACTGTCGCGATTATTTAGGTATTTTGGGCGACCAAGTGCATCCTATGGTTCAAGCACTGTTCCCGGAGGGGAATGCCATCTTTCAGGATGATAATGCACCAATTCATACAGCTTGAATCGTTAAAGCATGGCATGAGGAACATTCTAATGAAGTTGAGCATCTCATCTGGCCCCCACAATCCCCAGACCTCAACATTATTGAGCATTTATGGTCGATTTTAGAGATTCAAGTTAGACGTCGATTTCCACCGCCATCGTCACTCAAAGAACTGGAGGGTGTTTTAACTGAAGAATGGGCTAAAATTCCTTTGGAAACAATTCACACCTTGTATGAATCCATACCTCGGAGAATTGAGGCTGTAATCGCCGCAAAAGGTGGACCTACACCATATTAAACTCACTTTTGTTGATGTTTCCAGGTGTTTCCATTGTCCAACCCCTGTATAATACCACATACAAGGAACAAATACCACCACACCATGACCACACCACATATTACCAACACAGTGACCGAATAATATCACATACAAGGACCAAATACCACCACACCATGTCCAGACCACATATTACCACCACAGTGACCAAATAATATCACATACAAGGACCAAATACCACCACTGTTATGAATGTTTTAGAAATGAATTCTGAGCAGAAGCTCCTTCTGGTGGTTGCATACAGTACTGAACCATTCAATGAGGATTGGCAATCAGGGATCACGGACTGGCTGGATATAAGGGAGGATTCCCCCATCATGGTTGCCGGTGATCAATTGTTCTTGTCTCAACGTTGTTTCCTGGTTCTCTTGGAAGCTTGCTGAGTCTTGCCTCTTCTCCTGCTCTCAGATAAGATATTTTCTGTTTTTTGTTTTTGTGCTTGCCATTTGTATATTTCTTTGCATTTCTGTGAGGTTGGCCAGGTTCCCCTCCCCGGGGGGCTTGGTCTCCTCTCGGTTCCTCTGGAACCATTGTTGTTTGTTCATTTGCCTTTTCCAGTTTTTTTCTGTGGCTGCGGCTTAGTTTTTTTACACCAGAGAACTAATTTAGGTGGTAGAGGTCGTGTGATCTCAGGTGTTTTTGCAATTAGTAGCGTTGGTTTTTTTTAGAGTTTTTTTGGATTGCAGTAAGTATCCTTCCTATCCTTTTCTGTCTAAGTCAGATTGGGCCCCAGCGTTTGCTCATACTATTTTCTGTCTGTGTTTGTATTTCCTCTTGTCTAACCGCCATTACATGTTTGGGGGCTTCCTATGTTCTTTGGGGATCTGCTCCGGGGCAGATAGCTTTCCTCTTTCTATCTTTAGGTGTAGTTAGCCTCTCAGGCTGTGACGAGGCGTCTAGGACCAACATAGGAACGCTCCACGGCTGCCTTTAGTTGTGGTGGTTAGTCAGGGTACTGCAATCCAGTAGATTCCAACCTCTCTGGTGTATTGCCGTTTTTGCCTGCTCTCCTCAGCTCCCAAAACATAACAGTTTCACCGGCCAAACTGAAAATAATATGGTACTCACAGAAGGGAAAAATAGTGTGGAAAAAAAAAGTTGTCAGAGTTGTCAGAGATTTTTTTTTTTTTCTGTTTGTTGCATTTTTTTTTCCCTCTTTTTCTCTGGGTGCTGAGGAGGATTTTTTTTTCTCTCAATGGAGTTTGCACAGTTGTCTGGCTGTGTGGATCAGCTTGCCACTGAAGTTCGGAGTATTGCTACCTATCTTGCAAAGTTGCCGGTTGTGGAACCTAGGATCCCCATGCCAGATTTGTTTTTAGGGGATCGAGCTAAATTTCTGAATTTCAAAAATAACTGTAAGTTGTTTTTTGCCTTAAAACCTAAGTCCTCAGGGAACGCAGCACAGCAGGTTCAAATTGTCATCTCTCTCCTGCGCGGCGATCCTCAGGATTGGGCTTTTTCCTGACACCTGGGGACCCTGTTTTGAGTAATGTTGATGCATTTTTTCTGGCTCTGGGGTTATTGTACGATGAACCTAATGTCACTGATCAAGCTGAAAAAACCTTGTTGGCATTAAATCAGGGCTTGAGGACGCTGAGTTGTACTGTCAGAAATTCCGAAAGTAGGCAGTTCTGACCAAATGGAATGATGATGCTTTGGCAGCCCTTTTTCGGAAGGGTCTGACAGAGAATGTAAAAGATGTTATGGTGGGTTTCCCTGCTCCCTCTGGTCTCAATGATTCTATGTCACTAGCGATTCAAATTGACAGACGTTTGCGTGAGCGTAGAGGTATGTGTGGAATGGTGTTGCCTTGTGAACCAGCTTCTGAACCCATGCAGTGTGATAGAGTGGCTTCTGGGGCACAGCGTCATGAGTTTCCAAAACGCAATGGGTTATGTTTCTACTGTGGTGATGCCTCTCATACTATTTCAGTCTGCCCTAAGCGGGGAAGACGTTTTGCACGCTCAGTTGTCTTGGGTAGTGTTCAGACTAAATTTCTGTTGACTGTTACCCTGATTTGCTCCCTGTCCACATTTTCTGCTCAGGCTTTTGTTGATTCGGGAGCAGCTATTAACCTGATGGATTTTGATTTTGCTAAACGTTGTGGGTTTCCCTTGATACCCCTACGGAAGTCTATTCCCCTACTGGGGATTGATTCTACCCCTTTGGCTGAGAATAAACCCCAGTTCTCTACTCAGGTGATAATGAGGGTTGAACCTGATCATCAGGAGAGTTGCAAATATTTGGTGCTGTATAATCTGCATGACATTATTGTACTAGGTTTCCCTTGGTTGCAGTCTCATAATCCTGTTCTGGATTGGAAATCTGTGTCTGTAACCAGTTGGGGCTGCCAATGTGTTAATGCCAACACTCCTGTTTTTTCTGCCTCTCCCCAGGCTCAAGATGTGCCTGACTTTTTGATTGATTTTTCTGATGTGTTTAGCGAAAGTAAATCTGCATCCTTGCCCCCCATAGGAGCTATGACTGCGCTATTGAATTAGTGCCTGGTAGTAAATTCCCTAAAGGTCGCCTTTTTAACTTGTCTGTACCTGAACATGACGCTATGCGGTCTTATATCAAGGAGTCATTGGAGAAGGATCATATCAGACCATCCTCTTCACCCTTGGGTGCCGGATTTTTCTTTGTGGCCAAAAAGGATGGTTCATTAAGGCCGTGTATTGATTATCGTCTCTTGAACAATATCACTGTGAAATATCAATATCCGTTACCCTTGATTTCTGACCTGTTTTCCAGGGTGAAAAGTGCTACTTGGTTTACCAAGCTCGACCTCAGGGGGGCGTATAACCTTATTCGCATGAAACACGGGGATGAATGGAAGACGGCATTTAATACCCCAGAGGGGCATTTTGAGTGCCTAGTGATGCCCTTTGGGCTCACTAATGCTCCTTCCATCTTCCAGTCCTTCATGAATGACATTTTTAGGGATTTTGTGGATAAATTTCTGATTGTTTATTTGGATGATATCTTGATTTTTTCCAATGTCTGGGACTCTCATGTGAAACATGTTCGGACTGTGTTCCAGATTTTGAGAGAGAATGCTCTGTATGTGAAGGGATCAAAGTGTCTTTTTGGCGTACAGAGGATCTCATTTCTGGGATTCATTTTGTCCCCATCTGTTATTGAAATGGACCCGGTCAAGGTTCAGGCCATCTGTGATTGGGTCCAACCTACTTCATTAAAGCTCTTCAAGATTCTTGGGTTTTGCCAATTTTTATCGTAAATTTATTGGTAATTTCTCTGTTGATGTTAAACCATTGACTGATTTGACCAAAAAGGGTTCTGATGTGGTGAATTGGCCTCCTGAGGCAGTCTCTGCTTTTCAGGAGCTT
>JARQOD010005167.1:0-49741 GCA_033576555.1 Oophaga sylvatica | reverse complement strand
GGATGGTCAATGTTCGGTTCCATATTTGTCACTACTAGTCGTAACAAGTGAAGCAATAAAACTGCCCACACACAGAGACATACAGCCTGCACTGCCCATCACTGCAGCCTTGCCAATCCATATAATTTCATCCTCATCAGTGCACATAGTGGCACAACTCCGCTTTTAGCTCAGGCTCAGACTGGTGTGGTGCGGGAGTCCCTAATAGGCAGGTAAAGTCCCAATAGGCAGCATTGGTCCCTAATAGGCAGCATATGTCCTCAATATGCAGCATAGGTCCCCAATAGCAGCATAGGTCCCCAATAGGCAGGTAAATATCCAATAGGCAGCATAGGTCCCCAATAGGCAGCCATAGTCCCAATAGGCAGCATAGGTCCTCAATAGGCAGGTAAATATCCCAATAGGCAGCATAGGTCCCCAATAGGCAGCATAGTCCCCAATAGGCAGCATAGGTCCAAATAGGCAGTTAATGTCCAATAGCAGCATAGGTCCCCAATACGCAGCATACGTCCTCAATAGGCAGGTAAATGTCCCAATAGGCAGCATAGTCCCCATTAGGCAGCATAGGTCCAAAATAGGCAGATAATGTCCCAATAGGCAGCATAGGTCCCCAATACGCAGCATATGTCCTCAATAGGCAGGTAAATGTCCCAATAGGCAGCATAGTCCACAATAGGCAGCATAGTAGTCCCCAGTAGGTAGCATAGTAGTCCTCCATAGTCAGGCATAATCCCCCATACGCAGCATAATCCCCATAGGCAGCATAGTAATTACATAGGCAGCATAATCCCCCATAGGCAGCATAGTAGTCCCCAATAGGCAGCATAGTCCCCATTAGGCAGCATAATCCCCCATAGGCAGCATAGCCCCATAGGCAGCATAGTCCCCCATAGGCAGCATAGTCCCCCATAGGCAGCATAGTCCACCATAGGCAGTATAGTAGTCCCCATAGGCAGCATAATCCCCCATAGGCAGCATAATCCCCCATAGGCAGCATAATCCCCCCATAGGCAGCATTCCCCCATAGGCAGCATAGTCCCCCAATAGGCAGCCATATCCCCCCATAGGCAGCATAATCCCCCATAAGCAGCATAGTTCCCCCATAGACAGCTAAATGCCCAATAGGCAGCATAATCCCCCATAGGCAGCATAGTAGTCCCCAATAGGCAGCATAATTCCCCATAGGCAGCATAATCCCCCATAAGCAGCATATTCCCCAATAGGCCGGGCCCGGCGTTAAAAAAAAAATGCCAGTACTCACCTCTCCCTGCAGCTCTGAAGAAGCGCGCGCTCTCTCGTGCCAGACATGGCGTACCTGCATTTTCCGGGTGAAAAGTTCATGGTGGATCCGTCAAAAAATGGATCCATTTGCATCCGTTTTTCACCTTTTCTGGCGGATCTGCTTTTTTTCACCTTTGGCGGATTTTAACTGACGCCAAACGACTGAAGTGTGAAAGAGGCCTTAGGGTTGTTTTTTACAGGCCGGTTTGGCATTTTCATCTTTACCATTTTTTTTACATATGACTTTTTTGATCGCTTTTTATTCACTTTTTGTAAGTCCTATGATGAAAACGCAACATTTAGGGCATGTTTGTTAATTTTTTTTTGTTCGTCTTACAGAATAAATAATGGTCCAGTTTTAAGAGCGTGTCGTTCGGACGCGGTGATATCAATTATGTGTGCGTGTCTTTCGTTATTTTTGTTTTATCACAAATGCTGCGTTTTATGTGGCGAAACGCCCTTTTTGTGACTTGTGTGGGTTTTATTTTCCTTTTTTACATCTTTTATTTTTTACATCTTTATTATTTTCCTTAGTCCCCCTGTAGGACATGTATAATATGTATTGTGATCACTGGTCTCATACACTGCAGTGCATGTGACCACTCGGTGTCCACTGTCACCACCTGTGTGACCCTGCTTTGTTACATCTCACAGGCCACCGTAACCTGGGTCATCACATGACCTCAGTCCTCAGAGTACCATGGTAACCATTGACTCCCGGCAATTCTTAGGCCGGCGTCCCACTTGCGAGTTTGATGCGAGTAAGTCGCAAGACTTTCTCGCATCAACACCTGTCACGGCCGCCCGCTCTCGGACCCGAGTGTGCGGCTGCATAGAAATACATGCAGCAGCACACTCGGGTCCGAGAGCGGGCGGCCGTTCGGGTGTTGATGTAAAGAAAGTCGTGCGATTTACTCGCATCAAACTCACAAGTGTGACGCCGGCCTTATTGCAGGGGTTCAATGGTTACAAAAGGGGTCTTGTAACCCCCTTGAAAACCAATTAAATACCACTATCGCGATTGACAGCTGTATTTAAAGGGTCAAGTGCAAACCCCCCTGGGGTCAGCTGTCATGTATAGCCGCTGGGCGGTGTACCACATACTCCCGATGCCGTTTTAAAATGGCGATCAGGAATAAGGTCCTTTAACAACTGCCGTTTTAAAGGGAATCTGTACCCCATTTTGGCCCAAATGAGATAGGGCCCACCGCCTGAAAGATGAGAAAAAGAGTTATAAAATACTCACTCAGGGGCATTCCGGGGGGAGGTGGGTCGGAGGGAGTCACGGTCCGGTCCGGAGCCTCCCATCTTTGTAGCGATGCCGGCTTGTCATGTGTGCATTGCCACGAAGATCGTCGCGGTTGCACATTTTGACTTCTCACAGCTGAGTTGCTGTTTCTTGTGTTTGGCAGCTAGGAAGTTAATTCTGTCTGTGCTCGGTGCTGGGACTGGGTGCAGTTTCTCCCGGCTGCAATTGATTATTGTTGATTGGTTTCCTTTAAGTTTCTGGTTGTCTGCTTTGGGAGTTGCCAGTGAAACACTTCATGCGGGACCACAGATAGGAATGAATCTGTATAGACTCTAGTTGAGAGCTCCTAGTTGTTTTTAAGCTTAACTTGCTTAGAGTTTTTTCCCAGACCATTTATGTTCCTTCGGTGTTTGAGTGTGTATGCAAGAGAGTGCTTTTCCTGTCTGTCTTATATGTCTAATCTGTGTATTTAGCTGGGGATCAGCCCATATCCCTTTGGTGGTAATCAGGATCCTTCTTAGGATGATTACAGGTTCAGGGTCTGATAGGAGACAGGGTTGGCTGGAGACTTGGACCTCTGAACCATTATCAGTACCTCCAAGGTAAGGGATTAGTTAGGACCCCAGTGTAGGGTCGGTTAGACCCCGGTCCTCCTCTTTCCTGTTACAGCTCATCAAGTCCTCAAGATTACCCTGAGTTCAACTGAATCGTCTCTGCACATCTAGTCCTCAAGATTAACCCTAAGTTCTGCTGATATTGTGTCAGGTAAATCTATTTTATACTTACATTCTTAGGTTGCTAAACTATATGTTGTATAGAGTGTGGTTCCTGTATAAATAGTTTACTGACATTGTAGTCATATCATTAGACAGCGTGACATTTTCACTTTCCATAAAAAATTTCTCTAGTTACCATGGAGCCAGTAGCCCAGCTGGCTCTGCAGTTGCAGGGATTACCATGTAGCTGACGGAATTAAGTCCAAAGTTTTGTCTCCCCTGGAGCAAACCAGAGTTGAACCTAAGGTGGCTCTTCCAGATAGGTTTCACTGGTGGGCGAGACAAATTTTTTTACCTTCCGGGAGGCATGTAAATTATATTTTCGGCTTCGGCCGCGATCATCAGGGAGTGATGAGCAGAGAGTGGGAATTGTTATCTCACTTCTTCAAGGGGACCCTCAATCCTGGGCATTTTCTCTTCCTCCGGGATCCCCGGCTCACAGTCTGTAGATCAATTTTTTACTGCTCTGGGATTGGTATATGATGACCCAGATCGGGTCTCTCTTGCTGAGACAAAATTACGTAAGATGCAGCAGGGAGATCGTCCGGCAAGAGGAATTTGCTTTGAGTTTCGTAGATGGGCCACGGATACTCAGTGGAAACCAGCTCTTAGGAGCCAGTTTTGTCATGGGCTTTTGACAAATTAAAAGAGTTTTGGCTCAGTATGAGTCTCCTCCTTCTCTGGAGGCTGCTATGGCCTTAGCTATCCGTACTGATAGACGGCTTCGGGAGAGGGGTGAGGTAACTCCACTCCCTGTTGTTACTCCACCTTTCTACTAAAGTCCCTTTATGTTGAGGTTCCCCTTGTCTGTTCGGATGAGCCTATGCAGTTGGGAGGGACATCTTTTCGTAGTAGGGATGGCGGCACGCCGCAGGACTAGAAGGTGTTTTTTCTGGGGAAAGAGGGACATTTTGTTGGAGAATGTCCATCCCGTGTCTTGTTAAGTAAAAAGTCGCGGAAAACTGCTAATCCCAGGTTGTGTGGTGGATGACAACCTGGGAGTATGTATTTCATCCGCCGGTTCTTCTCAGTTCCTTGTACCAGTGGAGGTGGTGTTTGGTACTAGAGTGAAGAGATTGTCTGTTCTTCTGGATAGTGGTTCCGGCACCAATCTGGTTGACGCTCAGTTTGCTCAGGCTCAAGGTATGCATCTGAGTGTATTGGTCAAACCGATCCCTATTTTTTCCATTGAGGGCCAGGCCTCTCGGCCAAGGTAGCTTTGTTCATGAGGTTCATAACATTGACCTTCGGGTAGGGGCAATACATAGGGAACAATTATTTGTTATGTGTTGGAGGGTCTACCTACTCCCATTGTGTTGGGACTTCCTTGGCTGGTTAAACATAACCCTGTGATTAATTGGCAGTCCAGAGAGATAAGCCAATGGGGTGAGTTTTGCAAAAGCAAACTGCATGAACACAGTCATCAGTGCGGTCGTACCTAGTACATTGCCTCCTTTTTTGGAGGATTTGGGGATGTTTTTTCTGAGGAGGGGTGTCGGGAGTTCCCTCCTCATGTGTGTATGACTGCTCTATTAATCTTCTTCCTGATGCTAAGTTTACCTAAAGCTAGGTTGTATAATTTCTTTCTGGTCCTGAAAGACAGGCTATGAAAGATTATATTTCCGAAAGTCTGGCCAAAGGGCATATTAGACCTTCATCTTCCCCTGTAGCCGCGGGGTTCTTCTTTGTGAAGAAAAAAGAGGGAGGCCACGCCCTTGCTTGGATTTCCGCGAACTTAATGGATTACTGTTCGAGATCCGTATCCACTCCCTTTATCCTGATCTCTTCAATCAAATTGTTGGCGCCAAATGGTTCTCTAAAATTGGATCTCAGGGGGGCGTATTGTTGCGACCACGCACCACAATTGTGGATACCAAGGCTATGGGTACTCGGAGCCGAGCCCATGGGCATCTATGGGAGTTGTCACTGGTAGCGGTGGCCAGTCCGTGGCCCTGGCGGTCGTGCATAGGGGGGGATATTTACAGGGGATTATTAGGATAGTTCGTGACGCCACCCTGTGGTTTCTGGTAATTTGTACCAGCGCTGCTGTAAGGGTCTTCACAGGGGATGTTAGGGGCAGCTTGGTAGTAAGTCTCCCACAGGTGAGACGTGTCCCTGGAAGTCTATGTGGTGATGATGCAGGGGTAGTAAGAATTCAGTCACACACAAGGTAGTTCCTTTTCATACCTTTTACTGATGATGGTTCAAGCAGATCCCAGGGAGCTGGTCGGGGTGGAGAGTGCACTTTCCGGTAACAGCTGAGCAGGTTAGAGGCCTCCTTAACTTCCAATGTGTAGGTGAGTCCAACTTGCCTGAAGCGAAGTTAACTCTGAATCTCAGCTTTCTCAGTAGCTGTACTGCCCGGCCAACATTGTGGTGGAGCCTTCTAAGTGATGAAACTAAGTCTTACTTTTGTCGTGCACTTGACTCAAAGTCCCTTTTCCACTGACTCCGGTTAACGTATTGACATTAGGGCTGGGTCTCTGCGACCTGTAGTCCAGATGCCTCCGGTTTTCTATCACTAGACGTGGAGTACTAGCGTGCTTCGGACCCGGTGTCCGGCTATTTAGTGCAAGTAATCCAATACCTGTAGCACTTCTCTATCTTCTCCACTGTGCCCTTCGCCCTGCTTCCCGCTTTTAACATAAGCACTTGTGCAGTTGTGGATAATGTCGCTTCATCCAGAGCTCGCTGCACAGCTCTCAGTTTCCTCCAAAGTCCACACAGGACCGAGACTGAATGGGCTGCTCTGTCCTTGAGACAGAAAGCTAACAGGCTGAACTCCACTGAACACTAAGCTCCACTCAGATGATCTTATCTCAGACAGATAACTATCCAGGGGATGACTCACTCCTAAGCCTCCAGACTAAAACACTCCTGCCACGTGTCACTCCCCCCAACCCCAGATAGGCGTGTCCGAAAGTGTGAGTGACAGTGGAATGCATAATCAAGCGTTGCTGTTACCTTCTAGTGCACTCTCCTGGACTTTTATGTGTGCCTGCGTAGCGGGTACACAGTATAATCTGATTAGAATAAAAGGGGGGGATGATTGGAAAACGGCGTTTAACACCGGGGGACATTATGAGAACCTAGTCATGCCTTTTGGTCTGACTACTGCACCAGCCGTATTCCAACATTTTGTTAATGACATTTTTCGTCACCTTGTGGGGGTGTTTGTGGTCGTATATTTGGATGACATTTTTAATTTACTCGCCAGATCTTGTGTCTCACCAGGAGCATGTGAGACAGGTGTTGCAGATCTTGCGAGACAATAAACTATACGCCAAATGGAAGAAGTGTGTTTTTTGCCGTTACAGGAACTTCAGTTTTTGGGTTTTTTGGTGTCAGCCTCCGGTTTCCGTTATGGACCCTGAAAAGGTGAGAGCAGTGCTTGAATGGGATCAGCCAGGGGATCTTAAGGCTCTGCAGCGTTTTTTGGGGGTTGCTAATTACTACCGGAAATTTATTTGTAATTTCTCGTCTGTCGTCAAACCTCTCACGGACATGACGAGAAAAGGGACGGATTTTTCTAGGTGGTTGGACAAAGCTTGCCAAGCCTTTTCCTCTTTAAAGAGATGTTTTGCTTCGGCACCCGTTTCATCCAACCGATGTATCTCAGCCGTTCATTGTGGAGGTGGACGCGTTGACGTAGGGTGGGTGCTATATTGTCCCAGGGTCCGTCCCCTGTAAATGGCATCCGTGCGCTTTCTTTTCTAAGAAATTGTCGTCCGCCGAAAGGAATTATGATATCGGCAATAGGGAACTTTTGGCCATTAAATTGGCTTTTGAAGATGGCGTTCACTTTTTGGAGGGGGCAGTCCACCCGGTCACCGTTATTATGATCACAAAACCTGCGTATTTAGAATCGCTAAGTCTGAATTCCAGACAAGCTGATGGCTTGTTTTTTACCAGGTTTAATTTTGTCCGGGGTTAAGGTAAAGGCTGGCTTTGTCTCGCGTTTCCCCGGGGCCGGGAAAAAAGGATGACCATTCCTATCCTTCGGAGGGGGTGGTAGTGTCGGCTGTATGTTCTGAGTTGGGAGGAGGGTTAGGGCCAGGGGGACGCCCCTGCGGACCTCCGGGAGACTGTTTGTCCCGAATCAGTTCAGGCAAAAGGTTAATTGGGCACATCAAATTCTGCTTTACAGGACACCAGGGAGTAAGGCTACTTTAATCCCTTTCTCGCCGATTTTGGTGCCTAACGCCAATAAAGTGTTATTAACTTTTGTCGCGTCCTTGGGGTTTGTGTCGCTCTAAAACTCCTCATACCCTTGTAACATTCCGGGGTTTAGCTCTTGGATCGCTGTCTGGGGACAGAATGGCATGAAAAAAGTTCTTCAGACAGAGTTCTGGTGCAAAATGGCCGAACCAGCTTTATTAAAGTCCACGCAAACAGATTAAAACAAAGAAAAAACAGAAAACCTGGTTGTTAGCCTAAATTACACTTAATAGATGGCCCTCTTATCCGGACCCAGACTCTACCAGCTGTGCCCAAAACAAACAAATCACATATGTTACCAGTATGGGTTCACAGTACCCTCCTTGTGCTGAAGGCCCTTCCATACCAGACTTGAGAGAGATCCACTCCTATTCACCGCTCTTCACACGGTTCGCACTGAGATACTCCTATGTCCGGGGTCCTTCCTCCCACCAAATGAGATAGCTCAAACATGTTGGAGACTGCTTCCTTTTTGCCAGGCAACCTCTCTTTCCAGGCTAAAGAAGCTCTAAACACCTTGGAGACGCTTCCTGTGCCAGGGACACCCTCTGTGTCCAGGCTAAAGCAGCTCTAACACCTTGGAGACGCTTCCTTGTGCCGGAACAACCCTCTGTGTCCAGGCTAAAGACAGCTTAACATTTGGAGCTGTTTCTTGGCCGGACCCTTCCTGTGTCCAGGCTAAACTAGCTCTCAGATTGTGTTGCAGACACCTACTTCTGGTCCCTAATTAAAGACCTGGTAGTTTCAGGCTTGTGCGCAAGTGTGTGCTGAATGGAGGTGTAGGACCTTTCTCTACCACTAGGTTTCAAAGCCACACTTTGCCTTACCAGGTGAAATGTACACCCCATTCATCCAATTCACTCACTGTCTTAAATCCCCCTCCCTCTTCTCCAGACCGGAGGGCTGGTTTCCAGACCGGAGGGCTGGTCAACATCCAACAGAGACAGCGAACTCCGGGACCTCATGGCCCTCACCACTTCACTCACCACTGTCACCTGTATCCTCACCGAGTCATAGCCAACACAGCTTTCTCTCCATCTGAGCATCCGCACTACCCGTACCCTCCCAGGCCTATATCTCTGGCGGGCCTGGTATCCTGCACTTTAATTTGACCTTTTGGGCCGGGCTCATTTTCGAATAGTGCCTGGCCAGAGAAGTACACCCGACACACAGAAACTTCTGCTGACTCTTCCCAGAAACTCACATACTCCGTCCCTGGTGCACTTGTTCGACCCGCCACCCACAATTTGGGTTACCAGGGAAGGGGGGGTATCAGACCGAGCCCATGGAAGTCATGGGTTGTCACGGTAGCGGTGGCCGTTGTGGCCCTGGCGGTCTGGCGTTTGTTGGGGGGAAATTTCTGGGATAATTTATATACAGTTCGTGACGCCCCTTAGTCTTGGTAATTTGTTTCCACGCTGCTGTAGATCTCTGAGGGGATGGTGAGGCGCTAGATGTGGGGGCCCCTAAAGGTGGGACTCTTCCCCAGGCGGTAGTTAAAGAGGGTTTGTGCGGCATGCAAATAAATAACTCATCTCACACGGTCAGCGCTTTCCATACCTTTTACTTGAAGATGGTAAGGCGGTCCCAGGGGGCTGATGGGGTTGATGGAGGTGAGCTTTGAGGCAACGGTTAAGCAAGTTAGGGCCTCCTTTCTTTCCAAGAGATGAGTCCAACCAGCGTAAAGCGTAGTTCACTCCTGAAACTCCAGCTATTCCAAAGCGTATGCCGGTCATTTTTGTGGTTGGAGCCTTCCTATGAGAGAGCTGATTCCAATCTTGTCGTGCCCTGACTCAAGGTTCTCACTCTCCCTACCCCAGTTCGTACTGATCTTCAGGGGCTGCTTTCCGCGACCTAAGGTCGATAAGCCTCGGTTTTCTTACCCATTGCGTGAAGCATAGGATTCCTTCGGTCCCCCCGTGACCGGGTAACAATGTGCAGGATCTATACCTATGGCACTTTTTGTTCCTTCCACTTGCCCTTCGACTTGCTCACACTTCAACAGATGTCTCAGTCCGTCTTCTGTGGGGCACAGCTTCTGACAGGCGAGGTGAACTGTCACCTGTACTACCTCCACTTTTTTGAATGTGACGGCAGGCGGATTTTTTCTTCCTCCCTCCAAGCCGGCTAGTACTGTCACGCTGTATAGCAATATATATATGGAGACAGTACTATATCAAAAGGGCAAATTACTATATAACAGCGCATAGTATATGATAACAAGATTTACCGACAGAATGCCGAGGGTCAAAACGGAAATCCGTTATACGCTGTCTCCGGCTAGAGGTGAGGGTCAAGCTACCCTAAAAGGGGTCAAACTAATCCCCTCAACCTGGAGGTCTGTTAAAGGAAGAGGCCAGGCCACCAGCGTAAACCCTGTTCCTATCAATCCCGCCAACTGTATTCTAGTCCTAAGAAGGACCCTGAATACCACCAAAGGGAATGACCAGGTAACGGTTAAGAACAGAAAGCATAAAGAAAGATAAGAATAAAGTAAATAAAGTCTTACATACAACACTCACAAAGTAGGAACACCTTAGGCTCAGAGATAAACTTAAGCTGTAAGAGAAAACAACTAAGGGTCTTAGCTTAATATTCCAGAAACCGATCCATCTGCTAAACTATATGAATGCTTTCACCGGCATCAAACACCCAGACTGGAGAAATAAAAGGAAACTAATTAGAACATAACCAAAGCAGCCGGGCGAGGCTGCACCTGCCTTAGCAAAGAGCTAGGAAAAATTAACTCCCCTCACCCAAAAAAAAAGAAACAGAAGTAGCTGTGGAATCAGAATGGCAATGCGACGATCTTCGTGGGATGCACCCATGACAGACCCCCCTTCTACGAGGGGCCCTCCGGACCCATGACCGGCTTGGGTGGTTGTGTGAAAAGGTCCGTCCACGTTATCATTGACCACCCTGAAGGAGGTAGAGGGGGGTATGATGGCCACAATTTTTAATAAGACTTGTAAACATTTGAATTTTAAACGTGGAGGGAGGTCCAGACAAAAATGCCACAGGATTAAATTATGGAGTTGACCTGTAGGCCGATGAATTGGACCCCACCTCCAGGAGGAAACTTTAGTTTAATATTCCTGGTAGACAACCACACCAGATCATTCACCTTCAGATCTCGACCAGAAACTCTCCCCTATACCATCCGTTTGTAAGGTTCTCCGAACCTTCAGTCTTAACTGATCTGGAACATCAGTCTCCCTGGAAGACCCCAGGGGCGTCCCCCTGAGCCCCCAAAAACCCCCCTCAAGCTCAGAGCAACAGCTACACCAAACTCCCTCCTGAGAATAGGAAAACGGATCCTCCATCCTCCCTCCCTGGGAAAGTACGGATAAGGCATCAGGAAGCAATTTATTGAGCGTCATATGCGCGATGGGGGGGTAACCTTTCACCCCCCCTGAGAAATCTCCCCAAAGTCCCCAGAAAGGGGCAAAGTCCTAGGTACAACGCACCGATGACGTGTCATGCAGTTTTCTTGCAAAATTCCCCCATGGCTAATCTTTCGGATTGCAATCAATCATGGGTTATTTTAGCCAACCAAGGAAGCCCAACCAATGGAGCAGGCAGACCCTCCAACACATAACAAGACAATTGCTCTTTATGTATTGCCCCATCGAAGATCTTGTTATGAACAGCTTGTACCCACCTTGACCAAGAGGTTAGAATCTAGGGATAGGGGACCGGTTTGGCCAATACACTCGTTGCATACCATGCACCTGGGCAAACCGGGTCCACCGATTAGCCCCGGACCCAATCAAGAAAAACAAAATCCTCTCGTTCTAGTCCAATTCCCTCGCACCGAAAAACTAGAGGGTTTTGGGGACGAAATACAACTCCCAGGTTAACTCTTGGTTCAAAGAGGTCCGGGATGGACACCCCCCAACAAAAAGTCCCCTCTCTCCCCCCCAAAAGAAGCACCTTCTAGTTTTTGCGGCGCACCGCCTGATTCCCTCCTACAAATGATGTCCCTCCCAACTGAGGGTTCCTCAGAACAGCCAGGGGAACCTCAGTATAAGGAACTTTGTAGTAGGGGAGTCATCACGGGGGGCGGAGTTACTGGTCTTCCCCGAAGCGTTATCAATGCGAATACGGGGGGCCTAGCCGCCCTCCATGAGGGAGAATCTACTGAGCCAAACTCTTTTAATTTGTCAACAACCCTTGACAAAACTGGTCCTAAGAGGGGTCATTTTCCCCGAGTATCTGTTGCCCATTACGGAACTCAAGAATTTCCTCCGTGGACGATTTCCTTGCCGTATTTTACGTAACCTTGTTTCGCAAGGGGACCGATCGGATCATCATATACCGACCCAGGGCAGTAAAAAACGATCCACTGACTGGAATTGGGGCTGGAGGGAATAGAAACGCCCAAGATTGAGGGTCCCCTTGAAGGAGGAGATAAAATTCCCACCCTTGCTCTTCACTCCCCAATGCCGAGGCCGCAGCCGAAAGTACAATTTACATCCTCCCGGAAAGTAAAAAATTGTCCCGCCCACCAGTGAACCTGCCGGGAGGAGCAACCTTAGGTTCAGATCTGGTTTGTCCGGGGGGGACAAAACCTTGGATTTTAAGTCTGCCAAACCCATGGACAATCCCGCAACGCCGGGCCAGCTGGGCTACTGGTCCATGACGTGGGGAGAATTTTAGTTGGCCGGGTGAAAAGTCACGGTAAGCAGATAAAAATGTGATGACAGTAACTATATCAAAAGGGCAACAATATTAAACATGGCATAGATATATGAAAATAGATTTTACCTGACGAATGTCCAGAGGGTCAAAACGGAATCCTTATAGCTGGTCTCCGGCTAGAGGGTGACCGGGGTCTAAGCTGCCCTAAATGGGGTCCCTAATCCCTCAACCTGGAAGGTACTGTTAAGGTACAAGGTCCAGGCCACCAGGTAAACCCTGTCCCTACAATCCTGCCAACTGTATTCAGTCCAAGAAGGCCCTGATACCACCAAAGGGAATGACCATAACGGTTAATGAACAAAAGACATACAGAAAGATAAAAATAAAGAAAATAAAGTTTACATACAACACCACACACAGTAGAACCCTTAGGTTCAGAGATAAACTATAACGTAAGAGTAAAACAATAAGGACTCTTAGCTTAAGTTTCCCAAAACGATAGTCGCTAAACAATAGAATGCTTTTCACCGGCATCAAACCACCCAGACTGGCAGAATATAAAGGAAATAATTAGAACCATAACCAAAGCAGCCGGGCGGGCTGCCCTGCTTGCAAAGAGCTAGGAAAAATTAACTTCACATCACCAAAAAAAAAAAAGAAACAAAGCTCAGCTGTAAAGAAGTCAGAATGTGCAATCGCGACATCTTCGGGCGATGCCCCATGACAACTCTCTCCGAGGACGAAACTGAGTGACCACTCCCCCCCACCCCTGCGGGTGTGTCCGAAGTGAACGGTATCAAAGAGCCCTTAACCGTCACCTCCCATCATCCTCCTGGTTGTGTCCAGGGCTACACATTCCCCCATGGAAACGACAGCCTCCCGGGCTGTGAAATACAAAGAATTTTTGTTTAGCATTAAAACATAACAAAACATTAATTTTCCCACGGGAGGCAAGGTGCTTGAACGTTGCAAACAACACATTGAAAAAAAAAAACGAAATTATTAAAATAAACATGTTATAAATAAAACGACAATATTCTTGTGAAGGCCCCCGCACCAAACTTCAACGTGGGTCCTGGGGTGGGCTGCAGGACATCCGATGCAGACCTACTCAGTGCCTACCACACGGGTTTTTGTTCAGAGGTAATCAAGGCTTCGTGTGAAACCTTTTAAAAAGGACCTTAGTGCAACTATTTACAAGATACAGTTTTTGGGCTGGCTCAGTCCTCAGCCTCTGATCCATTAAAGACACCATAAAGGAAAGACACATATATAATTACTTTTACAATATTCAATTAATTTGTTATAATTATGCTGGTTCGAATGGGTTCTTCCCTTTTGTGATTCGCTCTGATCCGTGGGGGTACTTCAGGTATACAAGTTTGATCGTTGCACTGCTTTTAAACGGCAAATATAAACGCCTCAATTTTTCTATGGATCTGGCAAGCGACTGTGGCTGGGCGGTGTGAGCAGCTTCACCAGGGGATCCCATAGTATGGGGCGCTGCTTTGATGATCCTTCTTGAGATTCCGTAGGTTGAGGTGTTGTGGATGGGTAAACTCCTGAAACCTCGACGGACCACGGGCACAACTGGAGTAGAACTTCCTCTTGTGGCTGATAAAACTGCAACACCGGAACTATCACAGCATCTCCCAGTCTAGGCCAATCCGCAGGAAAATCTCCAGATCCGTGTGTATGACCTCTTCTTTTCTTTCTTCTTGATTGATGACAGGGTTCTTTCACAACGCTTTAAAGGGTTCTGGACACAATTTCAAAAGGTCTCTGGACACAGTGGTTATTGTTCTTCCTCCATCCCTACTGATGATACAAACTTTTCTGTTGTCATATTTAGAATCTTGTACGACGTAGGGTTCTTGCTCCCACTGGTTATCCAATTTGTGCATCTTCCTTTTTCTTTTTATAATACTACCTCTCCAGGCATCAAAGGCTGGCAGGGAGCATTTCTGTTGTAAATATCTTCCTGTTTCTCCCGTGCCTTGTTGAGACTTCCCTCTACACAGATTGCCACTCTTCTGTATTGCTCTTGCCGATTGATGTCCCAGTTTTCAACGGCGTCGTCTGCTTCGGTTAACCACTCCAAGTTCTAGATCCATTGGTAGTCTTCCGGCCTTGCTCTCATAAGATAGGCTTGGAGTGCAGTTAGTTGAACTTACAGGTATATGGTTATACAAATCAACCAAATCAGGTAGTAAATCCGGCCATCGATTCTATCTTCCAACGGTATGGATCTCAACAAATCAAGGACGATATGGTTCATTTTCTCGCAAAGACCGTTGGTTTGAGGGTGGTATGGTGTTGTTCTAATTTTCTTACACCCATACATGTGACAGAATTCCTTGAATAAAATCAGCTTCGAAAGCAGTCCCTGATCGGTTAATACTTGCCTCCGGATACCCATGCGGTCTGCAGAAGCTTGCTTGAAAGGTTTCGCTGCCGCACTGCGTCTGGTCCTTAACTGGAACAACCACCAGAAATCTGGAGTAATGGTCCACCATGGTCAAGGCGTATGAGTATCCAGATCTACTTGGCGACAATTTGACGTGGTCCAGGGCCACAATCTCCCGGGGACGAGTCGTCCGGATAGGTTGCAGGGGTGCCTTCTGACTACCGTAGTCCTTTCTTCTGAGACCACAGGGTCCACAGTTCCGACACACTCTCGATGGAGTGCGCACCTACCCCAGTAGAACCGGCATCTCAACAGGGTCTCCAGCTTCCTCCAGCCAAAGTGTCCTGCTTGATCGTGGTACGCTTCCAACACCATTGGGACGTCTGCCTTGGGGACCACTATTTGCCGACCATTTCATGGGTTCTGGGGTTGACGTATCTCCTGCACAACTTCTCACGGTATAGGAAACAACCTGCTTTTCTCGTTCCACAGGAGCTTGGCTGACATAGGTGCATCCTTTCCAAGAGGAGCCTTCCTGTCTTAAAAACTCCTTGATGCGGCGACCACTGGGATCACTATCCTGAGTCTCTTTCAACTGTGATGGGGTAAAGGATTTAATGTTGCACCATACTGCTTTCTGTGGACTCGATGCTCGTGGACTACCCCATTCGATGGAACGCAGGTAGCTCAATTTCTTCCAGGTCGTCCGTTCTTCTTCCGTGTCAGAGTCATGCGGCCTTCGGGACAACGCGTCAGCATTAGCATTCTTTCGACCTGCCCGGACTTGATAGTAAACTGGTAATTGGGGGGGGACAACCGAGCCATCCATCGCTGCTCCATGGCACCCAGCTTGCAGTTTCAGGTGCGTTAACGGGTTGTTATCTGTAAACGCAGTGAACTGATTAGAGGCCAGATAATGCTTAAATCTTTCAGTAATGGCCCAGACCAGCGCCAGAAACTCCAGCTTGAAGCTGCTATAATTTTCCCGGATTCCTCTCAGTTGGCTGAGTTTTCTGCTGGCATATGCGATGATTTTTCTTGGCCATTCTGCTTCTGACTGAGAACTGCTCCCAAACCTTCATTACTGGCGTCGGTGTACAACAGGAACGGTTGGCTGTAATCAGGATAGGCCAAGATCTCATCACCTGTAAGGATCTCTTTCATCTTTTGGAATGCTTCAGCCTGTTCCTTACCCCAATTAAAGGGAGGGTTTCTGCTCTTTAGGGATTGTCCTACTAGGAGGTCCTGTAAAGGAGCTGCCTTCTTCGTGTAATCTTTCCACGAATCTCTGTAGTAACCGTTAGTCCCAGAACTGTCGCACTTCCTTAAGGTTCTTCGGCTCCGGCCACTTCTGGATGGCGGTGACTTTCTCTGGGGTCCGGCACTACTCCTTCCGAACTGACGATGTGCCCCAAGTATTGTACCTTCTGTTTGAGTAGATGCATTTTGGGGTTTCAACTTCATCCCGTACCTGGACAGGGACTTCAAATTACTTCTGCCAGGTGCTTCAGATGGTCCTCATATGTCTTGGAATACACGATAACGTCGTCTAGGTATAGCAGCACGGTTTCAAAATTGAGATGTCCCAGACAGTTTTCCATCACTCTCTGAAATGTTCCTGGGGCACTATGAGCCCAAACGGCATTCTGTCGAACTCACAGAGCCCCATTGGGGTGGTGGAAAGCCGTTTTCTCACGATCCTCCTCAGCCACAGCCACTTGCCAGTAACCACTAGTCAGATCGAGGGTAGAAAAGTAGTTAGCCGTTTTCAGAGCAGCTAATGATTCCTTATAGTGGTAACGGGTATGCATCCTTGTGTGTTATGCGGTTCACCTGCCTGTAATCCACACAATTCTCATACTAACCATCTTTCTTTTTAACCAGAACTAGAGGGGCTGCCCAGGGGCTACAACTATCCTTATCCCCCGGCTTTCTTCATATCATTCAACATTTCTTTAGCCTTCTGATAATGACTGGAGGTATGGGCCTATACCGCTCTTTGATGGGAGGATGACTGCCTGTAGGGATATGATGTTGTACTCCCTTAATTATCCCAAAATCAAGTGGATTCTTGCTAAACACTTGGGCGTACTCTTGCCACCCGTAATACCCCTTGCTTCTGGTGAGCGGGAGTGGTGTCCGTCCCAACATGGAGTTGCTAAACACCACTCCGCCACCTGGGTTGCTGGGTCATTGTCCTCCGCTATTTGGCGGGAGTCTAAGGACTCAGTCGGGAGAATAGAATTATTGTCGACAGCATGTAGTTTAGCAATTGGTTGCGTAACGGGGTAAATTTACCTCATCATCTCCCCAATTGAGAAGCCGTACCGGAACTCTTCCATTCACCACTTCTACTACTCCTCTAGCAGTCATAAGTGTAGGTCTATGTTCTGAATGGTGGGGTTCTACTACAGCTTGGTAGTTCTGTCCTCTCAGACCTATGGCTGCCCTGCACCATATGATCATTTCACTCATTGGGGGTATCACAATAGGATCCCAGTCAGTGACCCGTACATTACCAATTTCGCCGTCTGTAAGCTTCGCTTGCTGCTGACACACCAGGGCCCGGATCTCTCTTTGGATTACTCCTCTCTGCCTTGGTCGGGCAATCTCAGCGAGCTGTTGGAGTAAGAACACAACTTCTCCCAAACAATTACTGATAATGTTAGTACCCAAATTATATTTAAACCGTTCTCCTCATTTACAGTCTTTACTACCAGAAGCCCCTGGTCTTTCAACTCCTCTCTGCCCACCTTTACATCTACACATTTTGTCCCGAGTACTTCTACAGGAAGACCATTAGAAGCATACACGGTAAAGTCAGGGCTCGGGGGTTTAAAACTGTCCATTGACCAGTACTTAGTAAAAGGGCATCAGGTATTAGGGTCACTGGGACCCATGTCTAACAATGCCGGAACTGCAATACCATCTAGGATGATAGACAGGTAGGGTCGCCCACCTACATACTGCGGTTCCAGTCTAGGGGGCCTGACGGGTATTCTCCTGGGTGTTGGCCCTCGGACCCAGGTTCTCCCGTTTAAAGACACTGTGGAGACAGATGACCTTTCCGGTTGCATCGTAACAGATGATCTCTCGACGAGGAGGGTTTGATCAGAGGTCGCTCCTGGGGGTGGCGTTGTCCCCTCCGGGGGGGCGACGTCTTCTTTCTTCTCCGGTGCATCCACGGGACGCTTCTGGGCAGTCAGCTAACAAGATCTTCCCTTCTTCCTCTTTCCGCAGTTGCAGGGCACTCATCACAGCAGCCAGATTTTTAGTCAGCTGGCGCACCTCTGAGCGCAGACAATCCATTCACTAGGGGGGTCACCTGCGCTTTGGCTTCGGCCACTAACGGGGAAAAGAGGGGTACTGCCGGTTCCAGAGTGACTTCAGCCTGATGATGTTGGGTTGCCACCTCAGGTTTGCCCAGGGGCCGCAGCCCTTTTTATTGCCATGTCTTTTAGGGCATCAAAGGTAGCATCCGGATGATCTAAGGACCACCCAATTTACAGTTCTGCGTTCCTCTTGGGATCTCAATCCCTGTATAAATTGTTCTTTCAGCATTTTATTCTCATCGATAGCATTTAAATTATTAATCTGCTTAAGAGCTCTCAGGGCTCCTTGTAGTCGGCAAGCGTAGTCCCGGATGCTGTCACCTGCTGTTGTGAACAGTGGTAGAAGGCCATCCGGAGATCCGTTTCTGTGTGGTCTTCAAATATGGCATGCAGCTTAAGGAAGATCGCAGGTACCGACTCCTGATCAACGGTATCCCAAGTCTCCACTTCCCTCTCAGCAGCGCCAGTTAGTTGCCCTATCAGCACAGCAGCTTTTTGTCTCTCAGGCATGGAGTACATTTCTAGGATGCTGCATAACTTCCGCTTGAAGCCTGCTAATGTGCCTGGCTCACCGCTGTACTGGGGAAGCCATTTCGCCCCAGGCATATATGGGAGCGTTAGTGGCATGATCGGGACTACCGGACTGGGTGCAGGGCCTGCGCCCCCATCTGGCGCTACAATACCAAGCGGTGCGGGATTGGGGCCTCCGGCCGGGGCCGCACTGTCAGCCGGTTGTTGTGACATCTTAGCGCCCCCTTGGTTAAACGGAGCCTAACGGTTTCAGACGCTGCTATTTCACAGGCACCGCAGTGGGAACAGGACCTTCGTCGCAGGCGCTCTGATGTCAGAGCGTTCACTTCCTGTTGCAGACCTGCCGATTGAGTCAGAGCCGGGGCGTGTCCAAGACTCTGCGCGCTCTTTCAGGTACGCCCACCTTCTTCTCCAGCGCCTTAGGGCGCGAATCTGGCGGCAAATATGGCGGTATTTGGCGCCAAACAACAGCAACAGTCTTTTTCACCAAAACACTCCACAGGCACACAGGGCTCGCAATGCTGCAAGTTTCGTATCCTGTTCGTGACGCCAAAGTTTTGTGTCGACCCGCCACCACAATTGTGGGTTACCAGGGCAATGGGGTACTCAGAGCCGAGCCCATGGAAGTCTATGGGGTTGTCACAGGTAGCGGTGGCTCGGTCTGTGGCCCTGGCGGTCTGGCGTTTGTTGGGGGGAATATTTACAGGGGATAGATTTATATACAGTTCGTGACGCCACCTGTAGTCTCTGGTAATTTGTACCAGCGCTGCTGTAGATCTCTGAGGGATGGTGAGGCAGCTAGATGTCGGGTCCCCTACAGGTGGGACTCTTCCTCAGGACGGTAGTTAAAGCAGGGTTGTGCAGGCATGCAAATAAATAACTCAGTCTCACACGGTCAGCGTCTTTCCATACCTTTTACTTGTAAGATGGTAAGGCAGGTCCCAGGGAGGCTGATGGGGTTGATGGAGGATGAGCTTTGAGGCAACGGTTAAGCAAGTTAGGGGCCTCCTTTGCTTTCCAATGATGATGAGTCCAACCAGCGTAAAGCGTAGTTCACTCCTGAAACTCCAGCTATTCCAAAGCTGTACTGCCCGGTCAATTTTGTGGTTGGAGCCTTCCTATGAGAGAGCTGAGTTCCAATTCTTGTCGTGCACTGACTCAAGGTTCCACTCTCCCTGACCCAGTTACGTACTGACTCTTCAGGGGCTGCTTTCCGCGACCTAAGGTCCGATAAGCCTCTGGTTTTCTTACCACTATGCGTGAAGCTATAGTGATCCTTCGGTCCCCAGTGACCGGTAACAATGTGCAGGTATCCTATACCTATGGCACTTTTCTGTTCTCTTCCACTATGCCCTTCGACTTGCTCACACTCTCAACAGATGTCTCAGTCCGTCTTCTAGTGGGGCACAGCTCTGACTAGGCTGAGGTGAACTAGCTCACCTGTACTAGCCTCCACTTTCTGAACTGCTGACAGGCTCAGGCTGGATTACTTCCTCCCTCCAAGTCCAGGCTAGACTACTCTGTCCGAGGACAGGAAACTGACTGCTGACCACTCCCCTCCACACCCCTGCTGGGTGTGTCCGAAGTGTACGTGATATCATGAAGAGCCCTTAACCGTCACCTCTCCACTCATCCTCCTGGTATTGTGTACCAGGGCTACACACACTGACCATGTATCACCAACTATCACAGAAGTATAGGGGGCTTTTCACTTTCTCCAGTTCCCCACTTTCAGGCTCTTCTGGCAAGACACGCCCAGAAGCCCCACCGTCAGTCCTAGACTCTACCTCTTCAGCCACGTTTTGCATCCCATCTGGGCTCCCGTGTGTCTGCAGCGCAACGGAGTGACACATCGCTTTTCCCATTTGTTGGGACGTGGCTCCGATGTAGCCTCCCTGAAAGTGCGCTTGAGCTCACCAATGCCAGCTACTGATCCGGACCGTAACCCGTCCACGCCGCTGTCTTCGGCAGAAACAGATTCCGGACAGAGTCAGTCCCCATATCTTCAGTCTTGCTCCTCACAGCTTCACTTGAAACCTCAGCTTCTGATGAGGCATCTGGCTTGGTGACCACCACTTCCATGGCTTTTTCCACCTCTGCAGCATCACCTTCAGAGTCCTTGGCATGATGCAGATCCACACCACACACTGACAACTTCTCATCTTCAACAGCATCCACTTGTGCTGTGTTCAGTTTCAGAGTCCTGCCTTTAAAGCTCAGCTCTCCTCCTTTCACCTTAGTCTTTGCCAGGGAACCGGCCAACTGTAAAACATCTTCAGATGCCATCTTCTGTCTGGCTGTAAGGTCAGCATCAGCTTTCTTCTCAGGACTCTCAACCTCCTCTGCTACCATGCCTTCCTCATTTGCACTGGTTGCTTTATGGTCATCAGATAATTCACTATCACTATCTGACCCCTTTTCTCAGCCACATCTGGCTCACTGTCAGGGCTATACACTTCATTTTCATTCACATCCTGCTCACTGTCAGGGTTATACAATTCATTTTCATTCATATCCTGCTCACTGTCAGGGTTTAACAATTCATTTTCATTCACATCTGATCTGGAACCTTAGTTAACATGTCATCCACAACTTTAACTTCACCATCTGGTCCCTCAAGTATTGTAATACTATTGTAGGAACTCGAGGATTCTGATAGCGTGGGCAATGAACAATCAGAGACGGGTTTCTTTGAATGCAAATAATGTATTTGTGAAACAGCAAAACCCCCAAACAGCAAAACCCTCAAAAACAATATTCAAACAACCCGCAGTGACATGCAATGAGTCCATATATATATACACAAGTCCAGTCATATGAATCCGGATATATAAGTCCTTGAACCTCTATAGCGAGGGTGGCAAAGTTCCTACGACGGAGTCCTCACACAAATGTGACCACAAGGTAAGTCTGATGCATAGGTTACGTGGCTGGATTTACACACTGCTGGTGTGTGAAGAGTCAGATCCAGGTATGCAGAAAACACAGGGAGGTCCAGGAACAAGTTAATCTCAGTTGTGGCTTAATTCAGTGAAGTCCAACAACAAGTTCATAAGTCAGTAAGGTTCCAGTAATAGTTCCAACAGCTCTCACCAGAGGTAATGCACAAAGGGTTAAACAGCAACAGTTCAGAAACACAGTTCTTATCAGATGGAGAGAACCAAGGGTTAAATTCCCAAGTCAACAGTTTAATGACAACACAGTATGTGCAACTTACATATGCAGAGAATGTCCAGAGCCATGGGTAGAAACTGCTGTGGCAGAGAAACACCTGAAGATAACCTGGTTATGCACTTCCCTGGTAAATACACAACGATCTGTGAGGAACAAGCAGCTGGGTTGCAGGGAAACGGAAGCAGAATATTCCAGCAGTGAAGCCAGCACCTGAGCCGGGTTTTTAAACAAACGAACAGGAAGTAGGGCACAGAAAACAGCAAACTCCATTTTAACAAAGGGCAAAATCATTGACAAAGTTACCTAGAAAACCCGGAATACTGACATTACTCCCCCCCCTAAAGACGGCCTCCGGACGGTCCTGGACCAGGCCTGTCCGGGTATCTCCGATGAAACTGAGCAATCTTCAGAGGCGCATTGATGTTACTTACTGGTTCCCAAGAATCATTTTCAGGAGAGTAACCTTGCCATCTAACTAGATACTGAAGCCGGTTTCTATGAAGTCTCGAATTAACAATATCCTGTACCACGAATTGTTCTTCGCCATCAACCAACACTGGTGGAGGGGAGGTACGATACGTCCCTGAAATGTGTTAGGAGAGACTGGTTTTAATAAGGAAACATGAAATACTGGGTGTACCTTTAAAGTCCGTGGTAGCTTCAACCGACAGGCAACAGAGCTCACAATCCCCGTGATCTTGAATGGACCGATGAATTTCTGTCCCAGTTTCTGCGAAGGAACACCCAATTTTAGATTCTTGGTGGACAACCAAACTGAGTCTCCTACCTTATACATAGGTGCTGGTTTCCGGAATCTATCGGCCGACTTTTTGTAACGCTCCTGTGCTGTGGTCAGGGAGTCCTTCAAAACTTCAAGATTACGTTGCAACGCCGTCACTCTGTCTTCAACCGCTGGTACCGAAATCGTAACCGGAGACCTAGGCAAAATATTTGGATGATAACCCAGGTTGGCAAAAAAAAGGCGTTACCTTCGTGGAACTGCTTTGGGAGTTGTTGTACGAAAATTCCGCTAGAGGAAGTAGCTTCAGCCAATCGTCCTGCAAATGACTGACGTAACAGCGTAGATATTGCTCCAAGGTTTGATTTGTCCGTTCGGTCTGCCCGTTGGTCTGAGGATGGTATGCAGAAGACAAGCAAACATTAATGTGGAGCGCAGAACAAAATCCTTTCCAAAATCTAGAGGTAAATTGTATTCCCCGGTCAGAAATGATGTCATCTGGTACCCCATGCAGCCGGAAAATGTTCTGGATAACTAGATCTACTGTCTCTGTAGCTGAGGGAAGACCAGCGCACGGAATGAAATGAGCAGCTTTCGTTAAACGATCTACTACCACCAAAATAGTATTTTTACCACCAGAGGTGGGTAACTCCACAATAAAGTCCATCGAAATAGACCCCCAAGGGCGAGACGGTACAGGTAGCGGTTTAAGAAGACCAGTAGGTGAGACACGAGGAACCTTGTACCGGGCACAAACTTCACAAGAGCGGACATAGTCATTCACATCCTTCAAGCAGGTAGGCCACCAAAAAAACGAGTTAACAATTCCTGCGTCTTCTGTACCCCCCTATGACCAGCCAA
Source organism: Oophaga sylvatica (assembly GCA_033576555.1). Lineage (NCBI taxonomy): Eukaryota > Metazoa > Chordata > Amphibia > Anura > Dendrobatidae > Oophaga > Oophaga sylvatica. Next base: position 26,532 of record JARQOD010005167.1, on the reverse strand, counting down.
TTTAGAGTCGTGGACCAATCTGAGAACTCGAAGTCTTACAGCCTCTGGGACATAAATACATCGATCTCTAAGCCACACACCATTCCGAAGGACAAGATTCACATTGTCAGGTGGAGCTGCAAGAAATACGTCACCGTCATAGGCCAGCTTGATCTCCTGCCACAAGTCCCGGTTCCGGAGCACTCCAACGAAATTGGCCTCCGACAAGATGGTCTTCGACGGGGTCCCAGGCACGGAATCCACGGTATGGATTCGGGATAATGCGTCAGCTTTCCCATTACGTGAACCTGGGCGGTACGAAATAATAAAATTAAACTGGTTCAAGAACAAACTCCACCCAGCTTGTCGAGGAGAAAGACACCTGGCAGACTTAAGGAATTCCAAATTGCGATGATCCGTGAGTACTACTACCTGCTGAGTTGCCCCCTGCAAATGGTGTCTCCATTCCTTAAAGGCAGAAATAATTGCCAAAAGTTCCTTATCTGCCACATCATAGTTCAGTTCTGCAGAAGATAACCTACGAGAGAAGAAGGCACACGGGTGCAGCAAACCTTTGTCTCCGGTACGTTGTGAGAGGATAGCTCCCAATGCACAGTCAGACGCGTCCACCTCCACGATAAAAGGCTGTGCAGGATCCGGATGCATCAATATTGGAGCTGTGGTAAAACAACCCTTCAGGCGATCAAAGGCTTCCTGAGCTTGCGAAGACCATTCAAACTTTTTCCCCTTCTTGGTGAGGAGAGTGATGGGACGGACAATTTCTGAAAAATTTCGGATAAACCGTCTATAAAAGTTAGCAAAGCCAATGAATCGTTGTACCTCCTTAATGTTTCCTGGTACCGGCCAGTCCAAGATTGCCTGGATCTTGCTGGACTCCATATTCAATCCCTGAGGCGAGATAACATAGCCCAAAAATTGAATTTCAGAACAATGGAACTCACACTTTTCGAGTTTGATGTACAAATGATTATCTCTCAAACGTCTAAGTACGGTCTTGACATGTTCCTGATGTTCCTGTAAGGAGTCAGAAAAGATTAAGATGTCATCAAGGTAAATTACCACATATTGGTCCAATAAATCCCTGAAAATGTCGTTGGCTAAATGTTGAAAAGCAGCAGGAGCGTTACAGAGTCCGAATGGCATCACCAAATATTCAAAATGTCCATACCGGCATCTAAAAGCTGTCTTCCATTCGTCTCCGGGCCGTATACGGAGTAGATTATATGCCCCACGAAGATCTAATTTGGTAAATACTTTGGCCTGGCGAACTCTTTCCAACAATTCTGGAATTAGGGGCAACGGGTACCTGTTACGAATGGTTACCTTATTTAACTCCCGGTAGTCAATGCAGGGTCTTAGAGTACCATCCTTCTTCTTTACAAAGAATATTGGAGCTCCCGCTGGTGAAGAAGATGGTCGGATAAACCCCTTGGCTAAATTCTCATCTATATACTCTCGTAAAGATTTTAATTCCGGAGCCGCCAACGGGTAAACATGGCCGAAAGGAATCGCTGCTCCAGGAAGCAATTCTATGGGGCAGTCATACGGTCTATGTGGGGGAAGTTGATCTGCCTTCCTTTTATCACAAATGTCTGAGAATTCCTGATAAATCAGAGGGAGAGTAGGTACCTGTATCACCTCTTCCAAGTTCTGGGTAACTGGAGCCGCTACAGTTGGACTGATGGTAGAACTGCACTTCGGGAGAAAGGTTATCTCCTTGGTTTCCCAATTGATGATTGGATTTTGTGACCGTAACCAGGGAATTCCTAAAATTACAGGAAAATGAGGAGAAGATATTAACATGAATGAAAGTGTTTCTTGATGATCTGGTTCCATCTTACACTCCAGAGGCACTGTCTCCCGATCTACTGGTCCAGAAACTAATGGGGAACCATCCACCGTTTCCATAGTGATTGGTGAAGCTCTTAGTTGTGTCTTTATACCATGTTCCTCTGCAAAAGAAGAATCCATGAAATTCCCACCTGCTCCAGAGTCTATCATGGCAGAACTTGATATCCACTGTTCCTCCCACTGAATCTGTATAGGAAGAGAACAATGTGAATATTTCTCCCCTTGATCTTTAGGGGAAGTCGGCATCAGTATTGGGGGAAAAACCGCATCTAGATGTAGACTGGTTTCCGAAACTTCAGACTCAGCGTCTGTGTTATCATAATCCCCTACTACCGCCAACACCTTGTTGGGTCGCCTAGGACATTTAGGACAATTGATGAGGAAATGATCCGATTGACCACAATAGAAACATAAGCGCTCACGGAAACGGTGTTCGCGGCGTTCATTATTCTCACGTCTCTGCAGTGAGTCCACCTGCATAGGCACCTCCTCAGCCTCTCGCGGGTTTTTGCCTGTGGTTTCCCTGGACGGAAGAGAGTAATTAGTAATGCGATTTACAGCGGCCCATTTTTCTTGTCTGCGTTCAGTTAAACGGATATCAATACGTACACAGTGCTGTATAAACAATTCAAACTCCTGTGGAGACTCTGAACGAGCTAGCTCATCCTTGATTACATTTGACAAACCTTTTCTAAAGATTGGTAATAAAGCATTGTTTTCCCACTGGGTGTCCACCACTAACCTTTTAAATTCAGTAACATATTCTATGACTGACCGTTTCCCCTGGCGTAAGGAAAGCAAGGCAGATTCAGCGGTAGCACGGCGGTTGGGATCGTCGAACATTTGCGCCATGGCTGCCAGAAAATTGTCCAAATTATTTAGACGGGTATCATGACTTTCAACCATAGGATTTGCCCAAGCCAGTGCACGTGATGTCAACAACATAATAATACATAGAACCTTAGATCTATCAGACCGGTAGTAAGAGGCATGTACATCAAAAAATAATATACATTGATTAACAAACCCACGAAATTGACTTCGGTCACCATTAAAACGGAATGGAGGCAATTTGGGCATACTGGTGGATGAGGTAGGCTCAGTAGGTAAGGCCTCCAGGACTCCTAACCTAGAACGTAGATCTTGGAGAGCCTGACCAAACCCCTGTGCATTATGATTAACCCGAGACTCCAAGTCTCTAAACTGATTGAGTGCAGCCGCCACCTCCTGCTGCAAGGAGTTAACTATGGTGAACAGTTTGTCTGCCCGTGTCTCCGTCATTGCCCCAGCAGAATCCTCTTTTTTAGGCTGGAATATCCTGTAATACTATTGTAGGAACTCGAGGATTCTGATAGCGTGGGGCAATGAACAATCAGAGACGGGTTTCTTTGAATGCAAATAATGTATTTGTGAAACAGCAAAACCCCCAAACAGCAAAACCCTCAAAAACAATATTCAAACAACCCGCAGTGACATGCAATGAGTCCATATATATATACACAAGTCCAGTCATATGAATCCGGATATATAAGTCCTTGAACCTCTATAGCGAGGGTGGCAAAGTTCCTACGACGGAGTCCTCACACAAATGTGACCACAAGGTAAGTCTGATGCATAGGTTACGTGGCTGGATTTACACACTGCTGGTGTGTGAAGAGTCAGATCCAGGTATGCAGAAAACACAGGGAGGTCCAGGAACAAGTTAATCTCAGTTGTGGCTTAATTCAGTGAAGTCCAACAACAAGTTCATAAGTCAGTAAGGTTCCAGTAATAGTTCCAACAGCTCTCACCAGAGGTAATGCACAAAGGGTTAAACAGCAACAGTTCAGAAAACACAGTTCTTATCAGATGGAGAGAACCAAGGGTTAAATTCCCAAGTCAACAGTTTAATGACAACACAGTATGTGCAACTTACATATGCAGAGAATGTCCAGAGCCATGGGTAGAAACTGCTGTGGCAGAGAAACACCTGAAGATAACCTGGTTATGCACTTCCCTGGTAAATACACAACGATCTGTGAGGAACAAGCAGCTGGGTTGCAGGGAAACGGAAGCAGAATATTCCAGCAGTGAAGCCAGCACCTGAGCCGGGTTTTAAACAAACGAACAGGAAGTAGGGCACAGAAAACAGCAAACTCCATTTTAACAAAGGGCAAAATCATTGACAAAGTTACCTAGAAAACCCGGAATACTGACAAGTATGTGACTATGTGACAACCCCAGCACTATACTTCTATATAGCTCAGGTACTAGGAGCTGACTCACGACCTCTCCCTGGACTTCAGTGTCCCTATACAATAGGTTATTGTTCATGGCAGCATGAGGAAACCTCTCCTCAGAGCCAGGCTCCTGGGAAACCTCATTTAGAACAATCATATTTTCCTGTGCCGTCCTAAGAGTGGGGTCTCGCCACTGCTCACTCTCAAAATTGTCACAGGACACAGGCAAGTCAGGGCCACTCGGTTCCCGAGAACCACCATCCTCGTCTCCCAACATCACCTGCAAAGGAATTTCATCTTTATCATGATCATCATCAGTATCATCACTATTATGATTAGCATCATCATCATTATCAATATCAGCATCATCATCATGGTCATCATCATTATCATGATCATCATTATCATTATCAATATCAGCATCATTATCATGGTCACCATCATTATCACATCATTTTAATGGCCCACTAGCATTGTGTTCCGCCCCTCGGGACTGTGCACCCTCAATAGGAGTTTCATCACACTGTCCATCAGAAACATTTTTCCCCCAGAGATCCTTAGACTGGGGAAAGTCATTACCCAATATGACGGGTTGCACCAGGTTCTTCACTACCCCCACGTCATATGAAACCTCCCCGAGTTTGGGGACCAAGTCCACGGCAGTCTCTGGGTAGACTTTGGTGTCTCCATGGATGCACACCACACTCAGGTGCTTATCAGGGATGAAGTCCCTATCAATCAGGCTGTCACATACGGAAGTCACTGGACTTTTGAGTCCAAGAGGGCCTGTGCTGGGCAGTCATTTACAACCACCGGGGACCCCTGTGGTCCAGTCTCTTCGGCTGAGGTGGACACACACACAGGTTCTGCGCAGAGAGAGAGGGATCTGCCAACATCACAACACATAGGCTCCCCCTCTATTGGACAGTTGGCTGCAATTTCACGCCAGCTCCAACACTGTCCATCACACTCTCCCATATGTCCCCTATAGCTGGAACGCTCTTACCGCGAGAGTTCAGCATCCGGGAACTCTGAAGTGACGACCTCTCAGACGGCTGTACCTCAGGAGGACATGCTCGGGTGTAGCGGTTCACCATCACCTTTCCAACTCCATAATCAGGCTCACTGACTGCAGACTCCCAACTGTATCTCCAGTCACGAACTCCCCTGGCACGGGCTGTCACCGCAACACTCAGCCGGGTACGAATCTCCGCTTTCAGCTTGGCATAGTCTTGGCTGTCCTGCTCGCTCAGGTCAGCATAGGCCACCTGGGGCACTCCAATCAGATAGGGTGCGACCATCATGGCCCACTCAGATAGGGGTAGATTCTCCTTCTCTGCCAGTTCCTCAAATCTAGTGAGATACACCTCCACATCATCACGAGGTGTCATCTTTTTCAGGTACCGTCTTACCGCCTTCTTTACAGCGGACAAGTCAGGTGCCTTCACAACATTACTCTGAGACGAGGTGCGGAGAGCTGCAATCTGCTCCAACAACCGGTTATTCTCCTGCTGCTGCTGCAGGAATTGCTGCCGGTGCTCCTGCATGCGCTGCTGGTGCTGCAGGCGCTGCTGCTCCATGGTCCGCTGGGCCTGGACCAGGTACTCAACGAGCCCCTCCATACTGCCGGACTTATCTGTCTCAACCACGGCAGTCTTATGTTGCACAATAACTTGCGCCATTTGTTCAAACAGCGCCTCCATGCTGTCATCCATGCTGTCAGACTTCTCTGTCTTAACAACGGCAGTCTTCACTCAAGACATACACACTCTACAGTCTTTTCCATAGAAAAATTCAGCTCTGCTGTGCAGACACTTTTTTTTTTTTTTTCTTTGCAAAGTCTATTAGGGCTCCTGTCTCTTTAAGACTGCTCCACAGACTTTTCTTTTGCTGCTGCACATTCCACAGTCATTTTCACAACAAGTTCAGCTTTGCTGTGCATACATTTTCTCTTGCAGACACTATCAGGGCCACTGTCTCTCCAAGACTGCTCCAAACAGACGTTTCTGCTGACACACTTTTTTTTTTTTTTTTCCTCTGCTGCTATTTCAACAGACTTCACCTTTATTGCTGTCTCTAAGCCTCTGTGCTGCATGCACACTCCAGCACTAACTGTACCAGCCACTGCGCTGCCCCAGCATTCTCCGCCAATTGCAGCCTTTCAGGGGATTTAGCTCTAGGATCGCTGTCTGGGTAGACAGAATGGCATGAAAACAGTTCATTCAGACAGCAGTTCTGGTGCAAAACTGGCCGCAACCAGCTTTATTAAAGTCCACAGCAAACAGATTAAAACAAAGCATAAACAGAAAACCTGGGCTTGTCTAGCCTCTAATTACACTTAGATAGATGGCCCTCTCTATCCGGGACCCAGACTCTACCAGTCTGTGCCCAAAACAACACATATCACATATGTTACCAGTATGGAGCTTCACAGATACTCCTCCTTGTGTCTGAAGGCACCTTCCATGACCAGACTTGAGAGAGATCCACTCCTATTCAGCCGCTCTTCACACGGATTCGCACTGAGACTACTCCTATGTCCGGGGTCCTTCCTGCACCCAAACTGAGATAGCTCAAACACTGTTGGAGACTGCTTCCTTGTGCCAGGACACCTCTCTGTGTCCAGGCTAAAGACAGCTCTAACACTCTTGGAGACTGCTTCCTTGTGCCAGGACACCTCTCTGTGTCCAGGCTAAAGACAGCTCTAACACTCTTGGAGACTGCTTCCTTGTGCCAGGACACCTCTCTGTGTCCAGGCTAAAGACAGCTCTAACACTCTTGGAGACTGTTTCTTGTGCCAGGACACCTTCCTGTGTCCAGGCTAAACTAGCTCTCAGATTGTGTTTGCAGACACCTACTTCTGGTCTCCTAATTAAGACCTGAGTAGTTTCAGGCTTGTGCTGCAAGTGTGTGCTGAATGTGAGGTGTAGTGACCTTTCTCTACCACTAGGTTTACAAAGCCACACATTTGCCTTATACCTAGGTGAAATGTACACCCCATTCATCACATATTCACTCACTGTCTCACACCGTCCATCTGGGACCCTTTTACCCTTGAAACTTCCGGAGCGTCCATGGACTCATTTATCTATGGACTTCATTACGGATCTTCCTCCGTCGTCAGGGAATACTGTCATACTGGTGGTTGTTGACAGGTTCAGTAAGATGGCACATTTCGTTGCTCTCCCTGCACTCCCTAATGCTAAAACTCTGGCGCAGGTGTTCATTAGGGAGATCGTGAGACTTCATGGGTTGCCTTCTGATGTGGTGTCAGATAGGGGGTCTCAGTTTGTGTCCAAATTTTGGAGGGCATTTTGTTTACGTCGGGGGATGCAATTGTCGTTTTCCTCGGCTTTTCATCCACAGACCAATGGTCAGACAGAGCGTCTGAATCAGAGTTTAGAGACATATCTCCGGTGTTTTGTCTCGGAGAACCAGGAGGACTGGTCATCTTTCTTGCCTCTGGCAGAGTTCGCTCTTAACAACAGGCGGAGCGAGTCCACTGGTAAGTCCCCGTTTTTTGGGGCATATGGTTTTCATCCCCAGTTTTGTACTTTCAATGGGGGGGGTCCTTCTGGGGTTCCTGAGGAGGAGCGTTTCTCATCGTCACTTGCTTCTGTGTGGCGAGGTGTATTGAATAATTTGAGTACGATGGGGAACCGTTACAAACGTATGGCTGATAGGAGGAGAGTTTCTGGTCCAGATCTGAATGTGAACGATCTGGTATGGTTGTCTACCAGGAATATAAAACTTAAAGTGCCCTCCTGGAAACTGGGTCCCAGATTCATCGGGCCATACAGGATCAGTTCCATAATTAATCCTGTGGCATTTCGTCTGGAACTCCCTTCTACTTTTAAAATTCATAATGTGTTCCACAAGTCATTACTTAAAAGGTATGTGGCACCAGTCATACCGTCATCTCTACCTCCTCCTCCAGTGTTGGTCAATGGTAACTTGGAATTTCAAGTATCAAAAATCATTGACTCTCGCCTGAATCGCCGGTCCCTTCAGTACTTGGTGCATTGGAAGGGGTATGGTCCGGAGGAGAGGACGTGGGTCCCTGCGTCTGATGTTAACGCAGATCGTTTGGTTCGGACCTTCCACAGAACTCACCCGGGCAGGCCTGGCCCTGAGGGTCCGGAGGCCCCTCGTAGAAGGGGGGTACTGTCATGTGTGCATTGCCACGAAGATCGTCGCGTTGCACATTTTGACTTCTCACAGCTGAGTTGCTGTTTCTTTGTGTTTGGCAGCTAGGGAGTTAATTCTGTCTGTGCTCGGTGCTGGGACTGGGTGCAGTTTCTCCCGGCTGCAATTGATTATTTGTTGATTGGTTTCCTTTAAGTTTCTGGTTGTCTGCTTTGGGAGTTGCCAGTGAAACACTTCATGCAGACCACAGATAGGAATGAATCTGTATAGACTCTAGTTGAGAGCTCCTTAGTTGTTTTAAGCTTAACTTGCTTAGAGTTTATTTCCCAGACCATTTATGTTCCTTCGGTGTTTGAGTGTGTATGCAAGAGAGTGCTATCCTGTCTGTCTTATATGTCTAATCTGTGTATTTAGCTGAGATCAGCCCATATCCCTTTGGTGGTAATCAGGATCCTTCTTAGGACTGATTACAGGGTTCAGGGTCTGATAGGAGACAGGGTTAGGCTGGAGACTTGGACCTCTGAACCATTATCAGTACCTCCAAGGTAAGGGATTAGTTAGGACCCCAGTGTAGGGTCAGGTTATACCCCGGTCCTCCTCTTTCCTGTTACAGCTCATCAAGTCCTCAAGATTAACCCTGAGTTCAACTGATATCGTCTCTGCACATCTAGTCCTCAAGATTAACCCTAAGTTCTGCTGATATTGTGTCAGGTAAATCTATTTTATACTTACATTCTTAGGTTGCTAAACTATATGTTGTATAGAGTGTGGTTCCTGTATAAATTGTTTACTGACATTGTAGTCATATCATTAGACAGCGTGACACGGCTTCTTCTTTCCGTCCCGTCGCGGCTCCTGCGCAGGCGCACTGCTCTGCCCTGGTGAGGACTGTTAGAACCCTCTTGTTAGATTTTATTTCAGTTTGCTGGTCACATGACCTTTTTTACCCTATTTAGTCTGGCTCCGCCCTTCTGGCTTTGCTGGACTTCATTGTATTATCTACTCTTAAGCTAGCCGGGTGCTTAGGTGCCTTACTCTGTCAGTTTTGCTTGATCTTAGGATCTCTTAGTATTTGTTTTCTGTTTTATATTCCCTGCTACACTTTCTGTTAGGAGGTGTCCACCTTTTCACCCAGTCCCTAGATCTTGTAGGGATTCCTCCCTCGCAACTATAGGTCTTCGTTCAGACTAGCTGAGGACTTTAGCGGGTCTGGTCGCAGGATCAGGTTCCCGTTACATCGTAGGGATCCAGCTCATTCCTATTGTAGGGACAGAATTCCCACCTTTCCTTAGTGCTTGTAGCAGATCATAACAGTAAGTCCAGCCAAAATAAAAAAAAAAAAAAATCTCTAAGGAAAGATTTTCTGTTTCCATCATGGTCTTGGTTCAGGATTTGGTTCAGCGCCTGCAGGGACTTTCTCTGGAGGTGGCTGAAATCCAGCAACACGTGAGTAGTTGTTCTGGAGCACATTTCGTGGAGCCAAAGGTACGTTTGCCTGATTTATTTTTTGGTGAACAACAAGATTTTTTTTCTTTTAAAAATGCTTGCTTGTTGTATTTCCGTTTGAGACCCAGATCCTCTGGTGATGAATCACAGCGCATAGGGTTCATAATGTCACTTTTGCGCAAAGAACCTCAGGACTGGGCCTTTTCTCTGCAGCCTAGTGATCCATGCTTTAGATCAGTGGATAGTTTTTTTTCTGCTTTGGGGTTATTGTATGACGATCCGGATCGTGTTTCATCAGCTGAGACAGAATTGAGACGTTTGAGACAGGGATCAGGTAATGTGGAAAAATATTGTACTCACTTCCGAAGGTGGTCCACTCAGGTGGGCTGGAACGATTCAGCTTTGAAAAGTTTATTTCTTGCAGGGTTAAGTGAGAGGGTTAAAGATTTGCTCATTGCTTATCCCATGCCTGGTAACTTGCAAGAGGCTATGCAATTAGCCATACGGGTGGATAGGAGACTGCGTGCAAGGGTTAATGAGAGTAAATCTGCCTTGTCAGCTCCAAGTTTGGAGAAGGAATGTACTGACATTGCAGAGCCGATCTAAATTGGAGCAATGGCACCTCACTCTCGAGAAAAAGAACGCAGATTTGCTAAGGGCTTGTGTTTCTATTGTGGCAAATCTGAGCATTTTATTAAGAACTGTGCGCTTCGAATTAATAAAGAGAGAAAAAAAAATGAGGTCAGTTTTGCCCGCATAGCCTGTTTAAACAATAAAGGTGTCTTTCTTTCTGCAACCACTGCTGTTGAGGAGGAATTAATGGAGTTTCGGGTATTTGTGGATTGTGGTTCAACTCTCAATGTGATTGATGGGAAATTTTTGGAAAGACTAAAATTAAAACCCAAACTTCTGTCTTCCCCTATTAATGTGGTGTCTGTGGATGGTTCTCACTTGAAAAATGTTACTCACCATATCTGTGAATTTCCTCTTACTATTAATGGTGTTCATCAAGAGAATTTGGATTTGGTAGTTTTGAATAATTTGCCCTCACCGGTGATTTTGGGGTTACCCTGGTTAAAATTGCACAATCCGGTACTGGATTGGTCTACCAATGAAATTAAGTCCTGGAGTCCCAATTATGACAAGTGTTGTAACGGTCGTATTGCTGCTGTAGTTAAGGGGGAGTTACCTGTACCTATTCAGGATTTTTGGAAAGTTTTTTCTGATAAGGAATCGCAGGTATTGCCTCCTCATAGAGATTATGATTGTGCAATTGAATTTGTCCCTGGAGCAACTCTTCCTAAAAGTCGTTTATTTAATTTGACTATTCCTGAGAGAAAGGCTTTGGAGGAATACATACAGACAAGCTTGGCCGCCGGTCACATTAGGCCTTCCAAATCTCCTGTAGCGGTTGGATTTTTTTTTGTTAAAAAAAAGGACGGCGGTTTACGGCCTTGTCTAGACTTTCGTGAGATTAATAAGATTACTGTACGCAATCCTTAAGGGTATGCCACACTGAACAATATCGCTAACGGGATCGCTAAAAAACGTCACTATTTAGCGATCCCGTTAGCGATGTTGTTCAGTGCGGCATCTGCCAGCGACGAGCTTCCTGCTGTGATCTCGCTCGTCGCTGGAATCGTTCCGGACCCTATTTTCTCGTCGGCGCTCCCGCTGGGTAAGTATATATCGCTAGTGTGGCACCTTTTCTTAGCGATTTAGCGGTACTTTTGTACCGCTAAAGTCGTTAAGAAGATCGCTAACGGCGATAGCGTCGTTAACTATATCGCTAAATGTGGCCGCACTTAGCGATATAGAAACAATCCCGTAGCGATCGCATTAGTATGCGTCGTTATCGTGATCGCTAGCGGGATTGTTTAGTGTGGCAGTACCTTTACCCACTGCCATTGATTCCTGATTTGTTTAATCAGTTAGTGGGGGCCAAGTGGTTCTCGAAAATTGATCTTCGAGGGGCATACAATTTGTTGCGCATGAAGGAGGGGGATGAATAGAAGACTGCGTTTAACACTCCACTGGGTCATTTGAGAATCTGGTCATGCCCTTTGGACTTTTCAGTGCTCCGGCATTTTTTCAGAATCTTATTAATGACATCCTTAGACCTTTGATCGGCAGAAGTGTGGTTGTGTATTTGGATGACATTTTGATTTATTCACCGGATTTGGAGTCTCATTGGAGGAGTGTGCGTGAAGTATTACAGTTACTGAGTGATAATTCACTTTTTGCCAAACTAGAAAAATGTGAGTTCGCTGTACAGAGACTTAGTTTTTTGGGCTACATTGTCTCCAGTGAAGGTTTTGAGATGGACCCAGTGAAAGTGCAAGCTGTGCAGGATTGGCCTAGACCTATTGGTGTGAAATCAATACAGAGGTTTTTGGGGTTCGCCAATTATTATAGAAAATTCATAAAAAAAATTTCTGTGATTGCCAAACCTCTGACCGATCTCACCAGGAAAGGTGCTGATGCGGTTCAGTGGACTACTGAGGCCATTGAGGCTTTTGTGTTGCTAAAGGAGAGGTTCAGCTCTGCTCCCATCCTTACGCAGCCTGATGTGACTAAACCATTTTTGGTTGAGGTTGATGCTTCTTCTGTGGGGGTCGGCGCGGTGTTGTCTCAGGCAAAGACGGATGGAGTACATCCCTGTGCTTTTTTTTCAAAGAAATTTTCTGAGTCTGAACTAAATTATGATATCGGTAATCGGGAATTGTTGGCAATTAAACTCGCATTTGAACACTAGCGTCATTTTTTGGAGGGAGCGGAATTTCCCATTCAAGTCTTCACCGATCATAAAAATCTGATCTACCTTGATGCTGCCAAATGCTTGAATGCCCGTCAGGCTAGGTGGGCACTGTTTTTCTCACGGTTTAATTTTACCGTTACTTACATCCCAGGTACTAAAAATGTTAAAGCTTATGCTTTGTCTCGCAGCTTTTCTCCTATGGTGGGTACTGAGGAGGAGGAGGAAAACATCTTGCAAGAGGGGGTTGTTATTGCTGTTTTGGACTCCGTGTTGGAAGATGAGATTCTTAAAGCACAGGAGAATGCCCCATCTAACACGCCGCATGGGAGGTTGTTTGTGCCTGGTACCCTGAGGAGAGATTTGTTTGTTGAATGTCATGACTGTCGGTTGGCAGGTCATCCTGGAATCTCTGTGACCAAGAGACTTGTGGGTCGCAGTTTTTGGTGGCCAGGATGGCAGAAGGAAGTCATTAAGTGGGTGCGTCAATGCACTGTGTGTGCTAGATCTAAGTCTTCTCATACTCCTGCTGCGGGGTTGCTTTGCCCTCTGGAGGTCCTTAGTGCACCTTGGACACATTTGGCTATGGACTTTATTACTGACCTTCCCCCCTCTGAGGGTTTCACTGTCATCTGGGTGGTCGTGGACCGTTTTAGCAAGATGTGTCACTTGGTTCCTTTCATCAAACTGCCCTGCGCTAAGACTCTCGCTAAGGCCTTTGTCAAGGAAATAGTCAGACTACATGGCGTTCCTACTGACATTGTGTCACGGGTGTGTCGCGGCGGAGATCGTCGCGATTGCACACCCTAACTTCGCACACCTGAGTTTCTGGTGCTGGGTGTTTTTCGGCACTGAGGGAGTTAATTCTTTCTCTCTCGGTGCTGGGCTGACCAGCCTCGCCCAGCTGCGATTGATGTTTTGTTAATTAGCTTCCTTCATATACCTGCTGGTCTGCTGGGGAAGTTGCCGGTGAAAGCATTCATTCAGACCAGCAGAGCGGATCGTTTCTGAGAAGACTTAAGCTAAGAGTGCCTGTTGTGGTTTTTCCTCTCCTCGCTTATTGTTTATCTCCTTAACCTTTTGTGTTCCTCTGTAGTGGAAGTGTTGTATGCAAGGCTGTGTTTTCTTTACCCCTTGTCTGTCTCGTTTGTCTTAGACTGTGTGTAAGCTGTGACCTGCCCATTCCCTGTGGTGGTAATCAGGGTCCTTCTCAGGACTAGATTACAGTGGTCAGGGATCTACAGGAGACAGGGTTACGCTGGCGGCTGGACCTCTGTACCATTAACAGTACCTCCAGGTAGAAGGACTAGTCAGGACCCCAGTTCAGGGTCAGCATAGACCCCGGTCCACCTCTATCCAGAGACAGCGTGACACGTACACAGTATTGACCCACAATACATAGGATATTATGTCAGGTAAGACATTGCTGGCAGATACTATGTATACATGTTGATTTTCTCTATTATATGAAATTTAGAATGATGTCACATTAGATATAGGTTGCTATCTTTGAATATATCTGTTATACGTCGTGACACATTGTTTCCGATAGGGGACCTCAGTTTGTGGCTCGTTTTTGGCGCGCTTTTTGTGACAGATTGGGAGTTCATTTGTCGTTTTCTTCCGGATATCATCCTGAGTCTAATGGCCAGACAGAAAGGAAAAACCAGGATGTTGAGCAGTTCTTGCGTTGTTTTGTGACAGATAATCAAGAGGGGTGGTCTGAGTTTCTGCCACTTGCTGAGTTTGCTCTTAACAATCATACATCCGCTTCTGCTGGTTGTTCGCCTTTTTTTTGTTGTACTGGGAGACATCCATCTTTTGGGTCATTTTCCAAGTTGGGATCGGCTGTACCTGAAGAGGAGAATTTTTCTGGTGTTTTTGGAGAGAGTTTGGACTGATGTACATGGTAATCTTCAGGAGGCTAACAAAAGATCCAAAGTGTATTTTGATAGAAAACGACAAGAGGTTTTGTTTGCTATTGGTGACATGGTTTGGTTGTCCTCTAAGAATCTGCGCTTGAGGATTCCGTCTAAGAAATTGGGTCCCAAGTTTGTAGGGCCCTTTAAGGTGCTTCAGGTTATTAACCAATCTGCTGTTAAGTTGGAGCTTCCTACCTCCTGGAAGATTAATCCGGTGTTTCATGTTTCTCTCTTGAAAAAAACTGAGGTCTCAGATGGAGACGTCTCGGCCACTGTTCCCCTGGTGGTGGAGGACGGGCAATATGAGATTTCCCGCATCCTAAATTCTAGACGGTATAGAGGGAGTTTGCAGTACCTCGTCGCTTGGAAGGGTTATGGACCCGAGGATAACTCATGGGTGAGGGCGGATGATGTTTCTGCGTCTAGACTTGTTAGAGCGTTTCACAAGAGGTTTCCGGATAAGTGTTGCGACCACGCACCACAATTGTGGATACCAGGGCTATGGGGTACTCGGAGCCGAGCCCATCGATTTCCATGGGAGTTGTCACTGGTAGCGGTGGCTCGGTCCGTGGCCCTGGCGGTCGTGCAATGGGGGGGAATATTTACAGGGGATTATTAAGATAGTTCGTGACGCCACCTGTGGTTTCTGGTAATTTGTATCAGCGCTGCTGTAAGGGTCTTCACAGGGGATGTTATGGGGCAGCTTGGTAGTAAGTCTCCCACAGGTGAGACGTGTCCCTGGAAGTCTATGGTGGTGATGATGCAGGGGTAGTAAGAATTCAGCCAAACACAATGCAGCTTCTTTTCATACCTTTTACTGATGATGGTTCAAGCAGATCCCGGGAAGCTGGTCGGGGTGGAGAGTGCACTTTCAGGTAGCAGCCGAGCAGGTTAGAGGCCTCCTTAACTTCCAATACTTGTGAATCCAACTTGCCTGAAGCGAAGTTAATTCTGAATCTCCAGCTTTCTCTATAGCTGTACTGCCCGGCCAACGTTGTGGTGGAGCCTTCTAATGATGAAACTAAGTCCTTACTTTTGCTGATCAGGCTCAAAGTCCCTGTTCCACCTGACTCCGGTTACGTATTGACACTTAGGGCTGCTCTCTGCGACCTATAGTCCAGATGCCTCTGGTTTTCTTGTCACTATGCCTGAAACAATAGTGACGCTTCGGTCCCCAGTGACCGGTGATTTAGTGCAGGTAATCCAATACCTAAGGCACTGCTCTGACTCCTCCACTGTGCCCTTCGCCCTGCTTTCCGCTCTTAACATAAGCACTGCTGCATAGAAGTCGAATCACAGATTCCCTGTTTGGGCTCGCTGAGCAGCTCTCAGTATTCTCCTAGTCCAGGACCTCTGTCGACTGAACTTCACTGTCCTGGGACAGGCGGCTGAAGTCTCTGCTCTGAACTCAGCAGGAAACCAATCTGACTGACTAACTCAGACAGGTAACTATCCAAGGGATGACTCACTCCTGAGCCTCCCGGAGCTAACTGACTGAATCTCTGTCCTAAGACAGGAAGGTGACTCCTCTGTCCGAAGACAGGAAACAAAACTCTACCTATGCTGACACCCACCAAACTTATATACCCCTATGGGTGTGTCTAAAGAGTGTGAGTGACATGAGTGAATGCATATCAAGCTTTGGCTGTTACCTTCCAGTGCACTTTCCTGGATTTTCATGTGTGCCTGCGTAGCTGGGCTACACATAAGCCTAAGTCCTAGGGGATCCGGAGGATCCTCTTAGAAGGGAGGGTACTGTTAGAACCCTCTTGTTAGATTTTGTTTCAGTTTGCTGGTCACATGACCTTTTTACCCTATTTAGTCTGGCTCCGCCCTTCTGGCTTTGCTGGACTTCATTGTATTATCTACTCTTAAGCTAGCCGGGTGCTTAGGTGCCTTACTCTGTCAGTTTTGCTTGATCTTAGGATCTCTTAGTATTTGTTTTCTGTTTTATATTCCCTGCTACACTTTCTGTTAGGAGGTGTCCACCTTTTCACCCAGTCCCTAGATCTTGTAGGGATTCCTCCCTCGCAACTATAGGTCTTCGTTCAGACTAGCTGAGGACTTTAGCGGGTCTGGTCGCAGGATCAGGTTCCCCGTTACATCGTAGGGATCCAGCTCAGTCCTATTGTAGGGACAGAATTCCCACCTTTCCTTAGTGCTTGTAGCAGATCATAACAAGGACAGAGCAGAGTACTACAGTGCGCAGGCGCTGGACCTCTCTGATCTTTCCTGGCGCCTGTGCACTGCAGTACTCTGCTCTGCCCTCACCAGGGCAGAGCAGTGCGCCTGCGCAGGAGCCGCGACGGGACGGAAAGAAGAGGCCGGCATCGCTACAAGATGGGAGGCCCCGGACCGGACCGCAACTCCCTCCGGACCCGACCGCCCCCCGGAACGCCCCTGGGTGAGTATTTTATAACTCGTTTTTCTTCACTTTCAGGTAACATCGGGGGCTTATCTACAGCATTACAGAATGCTGTAGATAAGCCCCTGATGGCGGTGGCCCTATCTTATAGGGCCAAAACAGGGTGACAGATTCCCTTTAACCCCTTACTGCCATCGGACGTACTATCCCGTCCATGGTACCTGGGCCCGTATGACCATGGACGGGATAGTACGTCTCGTGCGATCGGACGCGCTCCCGGGGGGAGCGCAGCCGATCGCGGCCGGGTGTCAGCTGATTATCACAGCTGACACCCATGACTGTGTGTCAGGAGCGGTCACGGACCGCTCCCGGCACATTAACCCCTTGCACACCGCGATCAAACATGATCGCGGTGGGGGGCGGAGCCTGGACGTGCATGGAGAAGGAGGCTTGAGCCACAGCTCCTCTCCACACCGTATCCTGCCTAAGCGTCTATCTGCTTTCTAACTGTTGGTGATGGGCAAGTCTGACAAGATCAAAACTGGGTGTACCCCAGGAACACTAAGACCCCAAAAATACAGCGGGGATTGGAGGCTTTCCTGCTGAAAAGCTCAGCTACCTCAAGCTCCCAGCTACCAGACATGGCGTCGGTTCCCGCCACTGACACGGATTGTGAAGGTGACTCCACTGATGATGGGAGAACCCTGAAAAACCGTTCATCAGGTTCAGAACAACTGACGATGCGTAACTTAAAGAAGCTGCTCGTTCAGACACATGCTCCGATCCGTGCAGATTTGCAAGATATAAAGCAGGAATTACTTAAGATAGGTAACAGAGTGGAAGCCCTGGAAACTGGCCATGCGGCCGTTCTGCATTACAGCCATGCCTCTAAGACTAAGCTACAGTTGCAGCATCGACATCTGAATACTGCTATCCTTCAGCTGGAGGACTTGGAGAATCGAAAACAGAAGATCTAATCTACGTCTGAAAGGCTTACCCGAGTCTGTGCAGCGTGAAGACTTGGAATCCACTGCCAAAATTCTCTTTTCCTCC
Organism: Oophaga sylvatica; assembly: GCA_033576555.1. Taxonomy (NCBI): domain Eukaryota; kingdom Metazoa; phylum Chordata; class Amphibia; order Anura; family Dendrobatidae; genus Oophaga; species Oophaga sylvatica. The sequence continues at coordinate 8,775 of JARQOD010005167.1, read as the reverse complement.
CTGCTTGGCACTGATAGGGGGCAGAATATTGAAGTAGAACGGATCCATCGCGCCTTGAAACCACGGCCGGCTGAGGGTAATCCTCCCAGGGATGTAGTATGTGGACTCCTACGCTATGTGGATACTGCCGCAATCCTGTCTGCTGCTCGGGAAAAGGGCTCCCCGACCATAGGTGAATATACCGTGGACCTTTACCCTGATCTATCGCCGGCGACGCTAGCAAAGAGGCGTCTGGTTAAACCTCTTCTGGATCATCTTAGGACCCACAACCTGCCTTATAGATGGCAGTTCCCCTTTGGGATTCTAGTGCTTAAAGGAACTCTTAAAGTCTCAATTCGCCACCCTGATGATCTGGATCAGGCCTGGACTAAGCTTGACATCCCTCGGTAAAAGTTCCGTCCTGGCTGCCGATTCCTGATGAAGAGGACCTGCCACAGTTGCCTGCAGGGGACATTTGGAGTACCCCCAAAAGGAAGAATAAGTCTGCAAGAAGTCGACGACGGGACACCGCTGAAACAGAGTGAAAGTTGCTGGCATTGGTTCTGTCTGCTGTACTGCTCTTTATTTAGTGAGCCTCGCTCACAATGAGCCATCGCCCCGGACATTCAGGGAAGGGGCTTTTTCTTCTAGGTCCCTCTCATTCTCCGGTGGCAGGTGCCGACTCTCTACATCAGCCTGAAGTTGGCTGCTGGCCGCTTGCTGCTTCTTCTGACTGGGACGGCAGGGCTCCTCAAAGTCTATTTGCCTTGCTCTCAGTGGCCCGGTGAGTGACACACATTTATTGTTGCTCTTCCTATCTATAGGTACTGCCACACTACACGATCCCGCTAACGATCTCGTTAGCGTCGCATACTAATGAGATCGCTAGCGGGATCGTTTACAATATCGCTAGTGTCGGCCACATTTAGCGATGTCGTTAAGGACGCTATCGCGGTTAGCGATCTCCTTAACGACTTTAGCGGTACAAAAGTACCGCTAAATCGCTAAGAAAAGGTGCCACACTCAGCGATAATACTTACCCAGCGGGAGCGCCGACGATAAATAGGGTCCGGAACGATTCCAGCGACGAGCGAGATCACAGCAGGATCTCAGCAGGGAGCTCGTCGCTGACAGATGCCGCACACAACAACATCGCTAACGGGATCGCTAAATAGTGACGTTTTTTAGCGATCCCGTTAGCGATGTTGTTTAGTGTGGCATACCCTTATGCCATGGACTTTATCCCCCTGCCAGTTCTACTGTTTACCAGTGGTTGTTACTTTATTTGCCTTTTGGGGCTTGCTGTTTAACTGAAGGCGCAATATGTGATTTACAGTCCAGGGGTTAACTATTCACTGTTATTATACTGCTGTCACAGTGTTATGGTTCATTACCGTGTGCCTATTGCTACGCCTAAGTTGCAAGCGCATAACGCGAACCACATTTGCACGTGCATAAAGCGAGCCATATGTTCGTTTGTGTGTGAGACCATTTGCTGTCTTTGGGCGCGCTACAGCCCACAGTTCATATTCTCTTGTTTGTCACTTGTTTGCGCACATTCGCAGATGCTGAGGGTTATGATGTTGCTGTTTGCACGTGGACTGATCGTGTGTTGCTAGCCGGTTGAGCTGATTTAGAGTGACTAGTGATTGCACACGCATATTGACTCCCCTGTATCTCAGTTGCATTTGCGCGCGCGTTCCCTTCTTCTACGTGTAGTGATATTCCTTATTAGGTTGCATCTCCAGACGGCGTCCCCTCCCGTGTTACAGTGCCTTGGTTGGTGCCTATGGCCTATTCAGTTAGATTACTGGATGGCTTCGCGCGCCTCCCCTCCCCTCCCTCTTCCCCCCCTCCCTTCCCACGCAGGCGCTCCTGTGGGGACGGGAGGAAGATGAACTGCTTCCAATTACAAATGTTAGCTGGGGTCCCTTTTTCCTTTGTTTGCTAACATAGCTTGTCTGTTTGCCTATCTCAGCACCCCCTGCTTTTGGCAGACGGTGCGGTGCGACTAGGCTATTATGGGTGGTTTTTCTTTTCATACCGCCCCCGGTTTGACTAGGCTGATGCCCATTGCCTGCATCAGACCTATCCAGACACTCCTCAGGCATGTTCAGTGGGGATGCCTCGGGCTCTGGATATTTCTTCAGGGCTTGTGGGCTCCACATTCTGGCATCCCATCTTTGAGGAGCTTCTTTTTTCAAGTTCGGAGTTTTTTGGTTATTCCTCTTTTTCTTTACTTCTTCCCTATTCTTCCTTCACACTTTCCTTCCTCACTGAGCCACCAGTTTGTTTCTTCGGATCTGTTTCACCAGTTTTGTTCAGTAACCGACCGTTCTGATGGCGTCAAACGATAAGGTGACATTCTGTACCTTCAACGTCAAGGGACTAAACGTTGCACAGAAGCGTTCCCAGGTCTTTCGCTTATTACAAAAAGAGAAACCTGATGTGGTTCTCCTTCAGGAAACGCACTTCAAGGAACGAGCGATCCCCAATCTCACTAGATTCCGGTACACCTCTTGGCACCATAGTTGTAATGGTTCTCACGCCTCCAGGGGAGTAAGCATTGGCTTTAAAAGAGGATTCCCTTTCAAGGTGATTGCACACCAGATGGATAAAGAGGGTAGGTTTTTGTTTTTGAAGGTGGCACTAGGTGCGATGAAATTAACGATTGCTAACATTTATGCCCCTAATGTGGATCAGGCTTTGTGGCTTCCTCAGGTACTCACTTACCTGTCTGCTTTTGCTGAGGGTACTGTGGTACTTGGGGGCGACATTAATGTTTCGCTGAACCCATTACTGGACACATCCCACCATCGTACCCCAAATTGGCCAAAATCAAACGGTCCATAGCTGATGCTTTCCTGGTAGACACTTGGCGTGTCGAACACCCAGCCAAGAGAGATTATACATTTTATTCGGCAGTGCATGGCTCCTATCACCGCATAGATGTTTTCTTGCTTTCACGGCATTCTCTTCCTTTCATCTCAGCAACCCGTATTGGCTGTATTTCGGTATCTGATCACTCCCCAGTTTATTTGACTCTGTCCCTACCAGTGGAACTGGGCCGCAGCTTCAACTGGCGTTTAAATACATCGCTATTAGATGACGAGACTACGGTAACTAATCTGGCCGCGAAGCTACGTACCTTTTTTAGTGAGAACGATAATGCCGAAATGCCATTGCCAACATTAATGGAGGCACATAAGGCCTTTATCCGAGGCGAATTCATAGCCTTAGGCTCCTACAGCTGCTCTCACAGATTACCTCCCTGGAGCGGACCCATAAGGAAACGAGAGCCAGGCAGACGCTGAATGAATTGATAGATGCACGGACTGCTCTCCGAAGCTTTCTAAATATTAAAATTGCGAAATCAATGCAGTACACGAAGCAAAAATTCTATGCATACGGCGACAAAGGGGGACGTATGATGTCATCTTATACGAAAATGACGCAGGATAATTGTACTATCCAGGGAGTGAAAGATGAATCAGGGGCCCTGGTCCTTACTGCACAACAGATTGGCGAACAATTTAGTTTGTTCTACGAGAAATTGTATAATTTAACCCCTGACAGAGATACAGTACAATCAGCTGCTCATGATACTGCGGTCCAATCCTTCCTCGACTCCTTAGGCTTACCGACGTTATCTGCTTCGGACAAGTCATCTCTAACCGCGCCATTCTCCAGCGAGGAAATTTTGAGCGCCATTAAGTTGACTCCTACCGGGAAATGTCCAGGCCCTGATGGACTCCCCATTTTATATTATAAGAAGTTTAGCGAGATTTTGGTCCCCTATCTGGAGAAATGGTGCAATGCCCTGGCTAGCGGGTCAGAGCTTCCTTTTCAGGCCCTGATGGCTCACATCTCGGTCATACCGAAATCGGGGAAAGACCCTACAGACTTCGGAAGCTATAGACCCATATCACTGCTTAATGCAGATTTAAAGATCTGGGCGAAGCTCTTGGCGAATCGATTGCAGGCCCTCCTCCCTAACTTAATTCATCGCGACCAGGCGGGGTTTGTCCCTGGTCGTGAAGGCAAGTTCAATGTCCATAGAGTGCTTAGCCTATCGTACTATGCGAGACGCCGTTCACTTCCGTTGGTGATGCTGGGTACAGACGCTGAGAAGGCCTTTGATCGTGTTGATTGGGCCTTCATGCACGCGGTTCTCCTTAAGTTTGGCTTTCCACCAAGTTTCATCTCCGCGATTTTCTCGCTATACTCGAAACCCTCGGCTGCGGTGAAGGTCAACGGGTCCTTCTCGCGGTCGTTCAGGATCACCAATGGGACAAGGCAAGGTTGCCCCCTCTCCCCGTCGTTGTTTGTCCTCTGTATAGAAACCCTATTGCAATCTGTCCGTCAAGATTTTCAAACGCATGGGATTGTGGCAGGTGGCCGACATCACCTCATTGCGGCCTATGCCGACGATTTATTGTTTTTTCTATCCAATCCTCTTACAACATTTCCCCTGCTACTCGATAAATTTGCCATATTTGGCTCAATATCCAATTTTAAAATTAATTTCGCTAAATCGGAAGCAGTGAACGTCACCCTCTCTAGGACAAAGGTGAGAGAACTGCGGGATCTCTTCCCTTTCCGCTGGCCAGACTCCGGGATTACCTATCTAGGCATCAAGGTAACTGGTGACATATGTACTATCTTCGACCGGAATTATTCCCATTGTTGGCCTCCATTAAGTCCCAACTTATCTCATTGAAGGTGCCATGCATGGCTTGGCTGGGAAGAAAAGCTTATCTAACCTCCTACGTTTTACCGAAGCTTCTGTATCTTTTACAGGCGGCTCCGATATGTGTTCCACAAACGTATTTCCGGCAAATTAACCGCCTTTTTAGGAATTTTCTGTGGAATAATAAGAGGCCCAGAGTCTCACATCAAATCCTACGTAGACCACGCTCCCAAGGAGGTATTAACCTCCTGGACCCGTCGATTTATTACGAAGCAAACCAGCTACTTAGGTGGCTGGACTACTGCAGGCTGAGGGGAAATTCAGTTTCAGCTGCGATCGATCTGGAGTCCCTGTCATACGCGGAGAAGGCCTCCTTCTGGATCCCGAAGACGTTGATGCCTCATCGTGAGGTGGACAATCCCATGGTCCAGAGCGCATTGTCCACGTGGTGGAGGTGCAGCTCTGATCCGCGACTGGCACCCTTTCCCTCGCCGCTGATGCCGCCCCCTTTTTTTCCAAAGGGGGTGGGGGCCCCCCGGGAGACCTTTTGGTTTTTTTTGGAACGTTTGGGACATCCCCAAAAATTTTTCCTTTCCCGACCCCCCAAAATTTTTTTCCCCTTTTGGGGGAAAATTTGGGGAACTGATGTGCCTAAAAAAATTAAATTTTTAAAATTAAAAATTTTTTGGGCTATTTGTCGGGAATTTTTGCAAATTTTCCTCGTCTGGGATTCCCCCCCTTTCGAAAAAAAAATTTTTTTTCCCCCTGCCCTCAAAAAACTCCCTCTCTGCTTTTCCCCATGGGTTTTGGCTGGACCAAGATCCCGAGGAAAAACCCCGGGGGGCGGGAGCGTTTTTTTACATTGCTCATTTCCCGATGAGGGGGTTTTTCCCAGATTTTTCCCGTTCACACGGTTTCCCCCCCTTGGTGCCGCCAAAGGAGAACTCAAAAATTTTATTCCCCGGGGGGGTATAAGATCCGGCTCTACTGAAAAAAGGGGGGTTGGGCCCCCCCCCCGGGGTGCTTGTTGGATTGTGAGGGGCCCCCCGGGGAAGTTTAAAAACCCCTTTGGGGGGATTGCCACTGATGAAACATTTGGACAGATGTTGAAAGGATTCGACCCATTTGTGCCCCAACTTTTTTTTTGACGGCCCCCTAATTTTGTTGTGGTTACGACCCCCATTTATTTTCCCCAAAAAATCTAACTTAGTACGAAAATTTTGTGGAAGTAAATTGATCATCCCCCTTTGTGGAGGTAAAACCCCACCTAAAAACTCGGGGGTTTGGGGCTAAAGTGAGGGAGTTTTTGGGCTTGAGGAGCTGACGGCGAGAGGGGGGGAAAACCGTTTTGGGGTTTTTTTTAACTTTGGGGCCAGGGTTCCTTTAAACAAGGGGGTTTAAATTACTAAAAGACCGGCCCAGAGAAATTTGGGGTTGGGGTCTCTTTCCCCCCCCTTTTTTTTCCCCCCCCTTTTTATTTAAATTTTTGCGGGGTTCCCCCTTTTCCCCCCAGTTTTTTCCAACCCCCCCCCCCCCTCCCCCCTTTTTTGGGCCCCTCCCCCCCTCCCCCTCCATCCACAGGGGACAGGTTTCCCCTTTTTCTTTTTTTGCTACCCCCCGATGAAATTTAGGGAAAATTTTTTCGGGAAAACTCTTTTTGTTTGCTGCCCCAAATTTATACCCCCTCCTGTAAAAGGGGAAAGTGGTCCTAAGGATATGTAGTTTTCCCATTGTAATTTTGTATTGCTTTCATCTCAAACATTTTTTTCCCCGGGTTTATTTTTGAGAAAACCCCAAAATTTTTTTTTTACATTTTGTTTAGAAAACATTTCTCTTTTTTTTTGAAATTTTTGTTCATATTCATATAAATAAAAAAAATACAAAAAAAAAAAAAAATTTTTGACGCGGTGTACGGGGGCACGGGGGAGGATCGGCAGGGGGGGGGCCCCCTTTTTTTGGCCCCCCCCCCCCTGGACCCTCAAGCGGGGGTTGGATCGCGCTTTTTGGGGGGTTTTCCCCCCTCCCAGGCCCCGGGGCCCCAAAATGGGCCGGGGTCCGGGGGGAGGCGGCTCCCGGCCTCCCGAAGCGGGGCCTGAAAAGCCCCTGCACTGCCTGACGACGCGGGGGGGACAGAGTCTTTTGCCCCTGCACCCAGCGATCAAAAAAATACAGTGATTCCCACCCGGGGACAAAAAAAAAAAAAATTTTTAAAAAATAAAAATAAAAATTTTTTAAAAAAAAAACCAAAATAAATAAAAAAAAATATTATAAACCCAAAAAATTCATTTTTCCGTAAAAAAAAAAAAAAAAGCTTTAAAAAGTACACAATTTGGTATCCCCGCGTCCGTAGCGCCCCCCCCCCTAAAAATTTTCCCCTATATTTAAAACCCCTTTTTTGTAAACCCCCTTTAAAAAAAAAAAAAAAAAAAAGAAGAAAAAAAACAATCTTTATCACCCTCCCCCCGAAAAAAAAAAGGGAAAAAACACCGATAAAAAAACCCCTAAAAAAAAACAGGGTACCGTAAAAAACTCTTTTTTTCCCCGAAAAAAACGAGTGTAAAACAGCACATCAGCAAAAAAAAAAAAAGTTTACCCGCAGAAAAAAGCGATGCAAAAAAATTTTTTTTTTTAAAAAATTTTTTTTTTTCTAAAAAAACCCCCCAAAAAAAAAAAATGTATAAAGGGGGGTTCCCCCTTAATTTTTCTGCCCAAAGGGAAAAAAACGTTTTTTCAATTTTACCACAGCGGAAAAGGTATAAAACCCCCCCCCAAAAAAAAATTTATAAAATTTCTGTTTTTTTTTTTTAAAACCCCCCAAAAAATCGAAAAAAAAAGCGATCAAAAAACTCACGTGCTAAAAAAGGTACCAATAAAAAATCAATTCCCACAAAAAAAAGACCTCACATGCCCGGGGGGCCCCAAAAAATATAAAAAATTATAGCTCTCAAAGGGATGATAAAAAATTTTTTTGCAATAAAAAGGTTTTTTTGCTTTGCAGTCCCAAACATAAAAACCCGCTAAAAATGAAAATTTCCCCCCCCCTTTATACCCCCTTAGAAAGGGGAAAAAAAAAAATAAAATTAAAAAAAGTATTTTTTTCCCTTTTTTCCCCATTAGGGGGGTTTTGGGTTTTTGGGGCAAAATTGGGTTTTGGGGTTGGCGTTTAAAGTTGGATTGGGGTTGGGGTTGGGAGGGGGGGGTTTGTGTTGGGGGGGGGTTTTTGTGGTTGGGTTGGGGGGACTGGGGTTAGGGATTTTGGGGGGGTTAGGGTTGGAGTTAGGGGGGGGGGGGTTTTCCCCGCTTTTTAGGCACTAGGGGCTCCCCAAATGGAATGGCGTCTGATCTCAATTCCAAAAATTCTGCGTTGAAAAAGTAAAAGGTGCTCCTTCACTTCTAGCTCTCCCCGGTCCAAACAGTATTTTTTCCCCCCCATAGGGGTATCAGCGTACGGGGGGCCCCAAGAGTTTTTTTGCAATTTTTCCTATTTCTTTTTCCCCCTTGGGGGAAAAAAAAAATTTGGGGGGGGAAAATAAAATTTTTTCAAAAAAAATTATTTTTTTTTTTTTAGGGGTTTTTTTTTAAAAAATTCTGTAAAGAAATTGGGGTTTTCATGCCTCCCACCTTTGGTAATTTCCCCTTTTGGGGGGGAAATTTTCCCAAAATGGGGTCATTTTTGGGGGTTTTTCCCCTGTTTAGGCGCTCAGGGGTTTCCCAAAAAGGGGACTGACCCCCCCAGCCTTCCAAAAAATTCAACCCAAAAAAGCACTATTCCCCCCGAGCCCTGAGTGTCCCCCTACAGTTTTTCTCCCCATTTGGGGTTCAGCGTACTCAGGAAAAATTTGGGGAAACAATTTTTGGGGGGGTCCAATTTCTTTTTCCCCCGTAAAAATAAAATTTGGGGCAAAAAAATTTTTTTCCAAAAAAAAAAAAAGGATTTTTTTTTTTTTTTGGCGTGCTTTTTAAAAAAATTCTTGAAAACTTGGGGGTTTTAAAAATTGCTCCCCCACAATCGGAAATTCCTTGGGGGGGCTTTTTAAAAAGGGGGGGGCATTGGGGGGTTTTTCCACTTTTGGGCCCCTCGGGGGCCCCCAAAATTGCGACAGATG
>JARQOD010005166.1:26908-49741 GCA_033576555.1 Oophaga sylvatica | reverse complement strand
CGCTCCAACTCTTTCAGGAGTTGGGATGACCATCAAGCATCGAGAGCGGACGTGTGGTTTGTGCCAGCGCATCTCCCAGCCAGGGATTGGTAGTGTGTCGACAATGGCCGAAGTCTGGTGTGGAAGCTTGGGCCTTGGCAACCCTCACTCATCTTAACCATGTCTGGCACATGTGATCAACTTGGTCGTGCAGATTTTTTTGAGGGGAATATCCGGATCTTGATGCACTGCGCACAAGGTCCGCCTAAAGTGCGCTCACTTGCGTCGTTCCAGCATGGCCAGATCGCGCATTGCAGCTCTGTAACGCCGATTTCGCCTTCCGGAACATCGCATCATATGTGATGTACCCACCAGGTGGAATTCCACGTTACATATGTTGGAGCGGTTGTGTGAGCAGCAGCCAGCAGTAATGGAGTATCAGCTGCATCAGGCGCAATCAACTCGCAATTTGCGCCGTTCACACTTCACCACTACTGAGTGGGCCTCTATGAAGGACATCTGACACGTTTTGCGTGCGTTTGATGACTCAACGCGGACGGCGAGTGCAGATGATGCAAGTAGTGTAGGAGGGGTATCTTTCGTCAAACTCAATCTGACAGGTCGTCACGTCCCCTATCATTTTATCCGTCTCCTTGTGATTTGATCTGTCTGGGAAATCAGGACTGTTGAATCTGGGAAGTTCTATCAAAGTGTTTCATGATTTTATTCTCCTCTATTTATATTTTATCCATCTCCTTGTGGATTTGATCAGTCTGTGGTGTGGGGGAAAGGTCTATCAAGGCGATTCTTGATTTTTATAAGCCTCAAAACTTTTTGTGGGAGATCTTTTAAGTCCAGCAGTAAATGTATGTAAAAGATAGCCTTTTTCTAGCATGGCATTAAATCCCTATGTGAGTGTCTGCTTCACTTGCTGGAAAGTTATTGTACAGGCTATCACTTGCTGGAAAGTTATTGTACAGGCTAAAAGGATTTTATTGTACACTATCACTCAGTATAAAATAAGTTTTTCCCATAAAGAATTTAAGAAGCGTTTGGAGACGTATCTTTTTAGCAGGACTGCCCCCAGGGAAGGTATGCCGGGGCATGTTTAGCTCAGCACAATTGATAGAAACTCACATCTTAACAGGCTATTTACATAGGGTAATTCTGTTTCACTTGATAGAATAGACTATTTACGCACAGCAATTATCACTGTGGGGGTGAAGTTTCTGAGTAATTTTTAGAACAATTGGTTTCTGTTCAGAATAATTTAAAATCAAGAGTTAGAGCAATTAACACGTAGGTGAAAATTACCACGGACTTTCTGTGGAACTTGTTTTCTAACAGGTATTGTAGTTTCATTAATTGTAACACAAAAGTATACAGCTAGGTCAAGGGATTCTCTCTAGACAGGCACAACCAAATGTCATTATATGTTGGAGTAAATCTCGATATTATATGATAGTATGCAGATCATTTTATATTCATGTATGTGAAAGACAAACTTTACGTCTAGGACATCTCAGCTATATTGTGTATAGCCCAGGCATGTTGGGGCATGTTTAAAACTGACGAGACTTATAACCGGCATCTCATTGCACGGGCATATTATGTATATGGCCGTGTTACAATATCACTCACTATAAAGTGATTGTTTTATTCGTATTTTTAAAAAAAGCAATGACGTGGTATTGTAAAACAAGATTACAAGATTTTATTGTAATAAATAAATACATCTCAAAGACATTTCAAGCATTTAAAAGTACATACAGAATGATATAAAAAGTGTCACATGTACAATTAACAAATAGCATCACACACACGGCAAAATAAATAATTAAAAAGTACATAGGCTACATCGTGAGCCACATGGATGGCAGTATCGGTAAAGACCTTTTTTTAGGTAGTAGAGTTCCCCTTGTGGTGCCTAATGACGGCGAGTGCAGAGAATGAATTGTACGGGGTGAGGGGTCTACCCTCATCGGTGTAGATACACCTTCGCTGGAGGCCATTTTTAATTCGTCTAAATGCTGTCTAGTAGTGGGATTACCCACAACAGTAGAGGGTATATTCAGCTTGGCCATAGCTCGCATAAACAATTCCCAGCCCCTAGGTAAATTCCTGACGCTCAGAGCGTGACTCTGAGTTGTACTACGTACCAAATCCACTAAGTTAGACCCTGGTATTACAGCGCCTTTGAAAATAAATTCGTCTTTATCATTCCAGTCTGTCACATTTTTATTCTGGAGTAGCCTGTTTAGTAAAAATTCATCATTCTTTTTATATCTTTGGTTTATATGGCCTACAATTTCAGCGATCTCGTGATTTTTTTTATCGGTGTCGGTATTTGGCGGGTGTTGATGCTCAGGATCAGGAGTGCTAACGAGATTTAAAGTTGTTAATTCTTTCGAGCAGCGTTTCGTATGTACCAAGTAGAGCTCCAGCACGGAGCTATACATTTTAATTTTCACATCGTCAGGGATGTCGCGTCGCTGTAAAACGGTGTTAATTTCATCATCGAGGCGGCGAATAACAGTTTCGCGTCTGCTCTCGGTGGTTGGTGGCCTTAGCTTGTGTAGGTCCTGTTTGGGGACTGGATACATTTTCTCAGCATGCTCCATTATTTGCCCGCGAGCAGACTCGTTATTATGGGTATTGCAAAACCTAAAAGAGGACCGATAAAGCCACCGGTCTGATTCAGTACTCGTTTCTTTTTCTTTATGGACTGCGATCTATCACTCATGGTTCTTATAGCTTTATGCCACTTCTTCAGTATGCCTTTTTGGCGCTCTTTCAGCGGGATTCAGCCTTTTAAGATGTTTAAAGCAATCTCCCCTATGGCTGTGATTAAATCCACGCTCGCATTGCGCAAAATAGATTTCCGGACGGATGGTGTTGCCTTCACCAGGGTTTTTTAAGAGAGCCCAGTTACGCCGGAGGCTCTCAAACATCTTTACAGCACAACGCACACAGCGTGGAATGTGCGATCCCGCATAAAATTCACTTTTTAGAAGCGGTTTTCTTCTGCACATAGACAGCGGGCAACGCTGGTGGAAACAACCCCGTCCGTAAGTGAAGATCCTCAGATGTATTAGCTCTCAAATCGACCAGTAAATACCCATAAGGCTCCCGCGTGGCATCCTCAAATGCTTCTAGGAAAAAACGTGTTTTTCCAGGGTACATCTGACGAGCTAGTGTTAAAATTTGTAATTTATCTCGAGGGTTGTTAAAAAGAACCATGTACTTTGTGTTTAAATTTATGGTGCGGCTTTTCTTACCCTGACAAATATGTTTTGTACCAGGTAGAAAATACTGAGATTTCTGTGGTGCACATACTTGGTGAACGCTTTTTCTATCTCGCAATTTTCGCTAGCACTCTCCATGAGCTCATCAACAATCGCCAAATTCACCTTGTCCGGTGGGAATAATTCGTCATCTATGAATGTATTCGGCAGACCCTCCACAAATCTGGTGTTGGGAAAAGAGAGAGAGATTTCATCATATAGTTTCTGCCAGCATGAATAAAACCAAACAATATTATCCGGCTTGTGAGAAAAATTACTTTCAATATTATACAGTATTTGTTTTACAAAATAACTCTTTCCAGAATTAGACGGCCCCGCTAGAATGCATGAGAGCGGGTGTTGTAGCCGCGTATCCATCACAATACTGTGCTAATAGCCGTACGGCAGGGTGGTGAATTCGTCTAGTAGTCGCCGCTTTGTGTAGACACACTTCTGGGTCTTTTGTAGGACACGGGATTCAATTTTCCAATATTTTTTATCTCTCACAATGCCCTGTTGCTGTACGACGATGCGCTTCTGAGTTTCGGCGGCTGAATTACGGGGTAGTCCAGAACTAGATCTTTCAGACTGGTAAAATTGATAGATTGAGAGTTAACAGCATTTAGCGTTATTCCCTTCACTTTTAAGACAGTTTTCCCCGTGTTGAGCTTGTATCCGTAAGTTTTGGGCCCTGCAGAAACAAACTCTGTGATGTATATGCCCTCGGGTATTTCACTCGCCAACTCCCCCAGGTAATCGCCTAAAGACGGCTGCCACTCACCTTCCCTGTGCACAAAAATAACTGAATCTGTGTCGTGATAAAGGCACCTCTCCTGCAGCCTGTCCAGTAGAGAATAAGCTCTAGCCGCACATACGCGGTGGCAAAGCAGGCTATAAAGATGTTTGTGTTTTTATTGACTGTGTGGTGCCCATCCGCATATTTCCAGTTAATGGTTGCGGTTTCATCATCGATAAAATCCAGCGTAGAAATGTCATAGTAGGGCAGGAAGAGATACCTAAAAAGCTCATCAGGATCTCTAACAATCTTGGTGCTTGGTAGATTGGCCCGCTGAGCAAACTTCCCCCGTAAAGAATTTAAGAAAAGTTTGGAGATCTGCCTTTTAGCGGGGTTGACAGCTATATTTTCAGGTCGTAACCACACACCCTCTTTTTCAAGAAAACTGTCAATGTACTTCTTTTTCTTGGCATCATCAGTGCACCAGCTAGGATACCCTGACGCCTCCTGCTTATCCCTAAGGTGTAATTTAATGTAGCGGGCAAACAGATCGTCGCTGGTGTTTTGGAAAATGCCATATTTCATAGATGTGGGCGATCCGGTACCCTTTATCTATCGCCAGCTCAAGCTCTATGGTGCACCAGGTACCTGTCAGGGAGCGTTCTTCATCACTATGTCTGCACTCCTCTGCCTGTGAATTTACAGCGCATGTATAGCAAAGGGGGAACATCAATTTTTTGTCGAGTTTTACCGGTAGAACGGGAAAAAATAAATCTCTCGGGGGATAGACCTTGACTTTAGCTAAGCCAAAGTATTTTTTAATGAAACCAAAATTGTCATAGATGATGTTGGGGTGCTCTACAGGGTATGTTTTAGTTTTGTTTACAAAGGGGTACAGGCTGGTGAAATCGTAGTAATGTAAAGTCTCATCAGCTTCCACCTGGTGATAGAGCTTAATGGCGTTAGTTCGACCCCCATAAAGCGCATCGCGGGGGTCTAAGGGAGCGGGGAAATCCATTTGATGGAGAAATGCCTGAAGGTTAGAATCATTTTTAACCATTTCACGCCACTCATGCTCCCGCATCACTCTTATGGTGTACCCGCGCATCTGCAGGTAGCACTTTTTAGGTAAGAAAGCATGATATAATTGACCGTAGGTGGTGTTTGTAACTTTATTTGTATCATTCTCATTATAGCACGACGGACAGCCGTGGAAAAAACAACCCTGAAATTCAAAAGCTATATGCTGTCCGTTAACATAGGCATAGCCATCTAGAAAATATTGACCAAGTTGTTTCTCACCCCCTCTTAAGGCATGCTGAATGTCAATGTTCTCGGTATGCACTACATACATGAGCCACTGTATAGCGGCGGATGAGTAGCGCTTTTTCACCTTGTGATAATTATCACCCGGTAAAATGGCGATCGTTTTTTCTGGTAGAAATTTAAACCGATACATTGACATACATACAGAGGCCAGGGTGATGAATTGAAAAAGGTCAATACAGCTGCTCTCCACAACCATTTCTTTTTGAATGTCACAGTATTTTTTAACACTTTTCAGCGTCATTTCCATAATGCGCTCTCTATAGATCTCACAGGCTCGTCTCAAAATTTCAACATCCTGTTTGCAGTATGATTTTAGTTCACTCTTGAAGTCAAAAAGTGTGTGTTTCTGACTCTAATGCCAGGCCAGGAACTCGACCTTCTCATCCGGTTCCATGTACTCTAACCCATAATATTTCACATCGGGTATGACACCTACATAGTTTTGGTTTTCTCGGGTGTTAAAAAAGTGTGGAAAATGACCTTTGGCACCTGAAAAGCCCATGGCCTGAGGTAATTTATTGAGCTTCATGGGGATAAAATTTAGCGAGTCTATGAACCTTATAGACAAATCGGGCACCACCACACACAAGAGTTGGCCACCTTGGGCTATCAGCTTTACCTGTAGTTTTTCAAAAATCAGCTCCTTAACAATAAAGTAAGAATCGTAGCGCCCTGCATTGTGGGCTATAAATGTATAGCCTGAAAATTTCCCGCTGGTAAAGAACAGTAAAAAGTCATGCGTGCAGCTATCACCTTCAAACTCCCAGGACTGCTCACCACTCAGTGTTGTGGCATAAATGTAATTTGGGATGTGGGTGCCCGTCTCCTGCATACATTCAAAATCGTAAAAGATATAACAATCTGTCTCGTCCTCGGGTACATAGCGGCGCATGTAACAGAGATGGGCGTCAAATTTATTTACACGACCACGACATACGGGGCAACGTAAACCGACACATTCATGCACGCCCTCCCTATTCCTGAACACAAAGCGATGGCACTCATCACAAAATATTTTAAGCCTGCAGAATGGCGGATCATCCAGAGCTAATTGTTTGTGATAATCTGAACACTCACTAGAGCGACAATGAACCCGACATACGGGGCAACGCGGGGTTTGTTGTACATCGGGGCTCTCCACACAATCCACTCTTTGGCACGCTTTACAAAAATATTGACATGAATGGTTGTTCTTGTTAGTATACAATGAATTGCAGAGCTCACAAAAGTGCTTAGCACCGATAAAACCTTTCATATTCTTGATACCGTAGTAGTGGTTATCATGGAACAGTATGAATATGGTTTTACCACTAGTTGCATTGTCGGTCTGAAAGTAGCGCCAATCACCCTGACTGTAGTACAGTACTTTAATGGTGACCCCCAAATATTTCTCAAATGCTTTAATGTCGCTAAAACTCACTAATCGCTCATCAGGGATCCCCAGCGCCGCGTGTATGTTTTTAGAGCGGTTCAGTAAAACCGCATCAGTGACATCCGCGTCATCTATCAGGGCCCACACACTAGCGGCCAAACACAGATTTGTACTGTAATTGTTAAAATCATACAGCCACTGCCTCTTTTGTTTAATGATTCGACTGCTCGCTATAGATTTCAAGCGTCTTTTTACACCGCCTCGGCGGTTTTTAACGGTAGTGATGACTAGTTTTAGGGTATTGCTTGCCAAGCATTCAGCATTACTTTGAAGTGTGCGGGCAACAGCATTTAAAAAAGATTCAGAATTAAAATCCTCGCGGCTCTGCTTTGTAGTGAAAATGGGGTCTAAAGCATCGCCACCTTCAAGCCTTAACTGCACAAAGTCACCTTGTTCAATGTCCCTAATGACTCTATCCAGTAATGACTGAATACTGTCGTGAACAATGTTCACAGCCTCGACAAATGATCGTACATGCTCCAAATTTACAAACCTAAAATGATCGGTATGCATGCGCGCACTGAAATTACGGTTGTCCCTCTGGTGATGATGGAAGTGTTGTAAAAATACTGTATGGTCGGATCCCCTCACATCATCACCAGAGTCAGCAGCCGCATCAGAGGCTTGTGAGCTTTGTGTACCTGTATGGCCAGCATTTTCAGGGACATCATGGCTATGTGAGACAGGAGCATCTGTGTGTGGTGGCTCCTGGGCTGTCTGTGGTGGTATAGCAGGACAGATGAATCCACGCCGCCGCCTAGCGCATAGTGCGCGTCGAGCACCGACCAGTAGTTTTAGAGCTCGTTTTATAACTCTGGACCTATTATAACGGGCTGTTTTAGTTGGTTTATGCAGGCCCGAACCGATCATATTTAGTAATAACGGGTTAACACCATCTGGTATCTCGGTGTCTACCTGCAGCCGGCGAAGCGCGTATAGCTCGGCCTTACGAGCATCTGTTGTGACTGCTTCAGACAACAATCTTTCAAAAGTATCGCAGAAAAACAGTATTTTGGGTACCCAGATTTTGTAGCGTAAGTAGCGGTCTAACTGCTCCTTAAACACTGCGGCTTCGGCGGGAGCCCAGCCGATGGCATCATACATCTGCGCTGTAGCGGCCTCAGATACAGAATCCGCACTGCTAACAGGTACAGAGGCTGCAGAACCTGCAATGCTAGCAGGTACACAGGCCGCAGAATCCGCACTGCTGACCGGTACAGATTGAGTCGCACGTAACAGGGCTATGGGGTACTCGGCACCGAGCCCGTTCACTTTACTGGGAGATGTCACGGGTAGCGCAGCTCGGTCCGTTGCCCTGGGCGCTCACTAAAGGGGGATATTTACAGGGGATGATAGAAATGTTCGTGACGCCACCTGTGGTTTCTGATCAGGGTGACCAGCGCTGCAGGGTGAATCCTCTGAGGGGTTGTTACTGGGCAGCAAGGTGTTAAGTCTTCCACAGGTAAGACTGATCCCTCGAGGTATATGGCGGTATAGGGGTGAAGGAGCAATAATGCAGACACACACAAGACAGTCTCTTTCCGTACCTTTACTGGTGGTGAAGTTGCAGGCACGTCCCGGGAGGCCGTCAGGGTGGAGGATGCACGTCCAGCAATCCACTGAGTAGGTGTAAGGCCTCCTTACATCCTTATGTGTGTGAGTTTCTAACTTGCATAAAACAAAGTTTAACTCCTTCTCTCTGCTACGCCCGGCTGATCTTGTGGTGAGGTCTTCTTGTGGACAGAACAGTGTCTCTATGGCGGTACCTGCCAGACCCGTCTTCCTAACCTCGGTTACGTATCAGCACTGCTGGGCCCCTGCGACTTAAAGTCCAGGGTCTCCGGTTTCTCCTACCAGTCGTGCAGATGCTGGTAGGCACGGACCCGGTGTCCGGTGGTGCAGAGTGGAGGTAAGCTATCAATGCTGGTTGACCTCTGTCACTATCTCTTTTCCCTTTTCCACTTGCCTGCCGTCCTACTCGCACATTTAACATAAGCACAGGCAGCAGTAGATGTCAGCTTCTCGCTCAGACTTCCTCAGCCCTCAGGCTAATCTGACAGGAGTCTCTCTCCGATGTTCTGAGGAGATCTTATCTCTCCCTCTCAGCTCGTCTGAGGTAACTTTCTCTCTAACACGCTCTGACAGGAATCCTCTCACTCCGATGCTCTGAGGAGAACTGCACTGTCTGAGGTACAACCAACAACTCACTAACTCGCAGCTAGACTGCCTTCATCTCACTACTGTCTCAAGGGCTCCCTCTGGTGGAACCAGAAAAAATGTGAAGTGTTGTGTGCTTACAGATTATCATGGATTTACCTTTCCGTGCATGCTCCTGGGTGACATGTGGCACCAAGCGCAGCTGGGCTACACATCCCCCCTAGTTAATATTCAGCACTCCCGGGCTGAAAAAGAAAACAATTTTTATAACATCAACAAATAACATAACTCATCCCTTGCGGGAGGTAAGGATACTTTAACGTTTCAATGTGTACAAATGGCAAATAGAAAATATCAAAATACTTTCACGGTGCAAATAAATACAGGATACTTGTGGAGGACCCGCACCAAACCTCCCACGGTGGTCCTGGGTGGGCTGCAGGACTTCTTTGCTGCAAACCTCACTCAAGGCCACACCATACGGATTTTTCTTCTGAGGTAGAATGGCTTACGTAAAACCAAGATGGGCACTGAGTGCCAACTATTTACAATACAGTTTTTGGGCTGGCAAAGTCCTCAGCCACGCAGTCCTTCGAAAGAAACACATTTCACATATCACATTACCCAACTGGGGTATACTACTTCAGCATGTAAACATTATCATCATATAACATTCTCAATAAAGTGCAATTCTCTTCATAACTTTGTACAGTTCAGTAAACCCTGTCTGGGTCCTACTGGATTAATTTGCTAGGACTACTCTTGGTACCTAACAGGTAACCTGCCTTTTGTCGTGCGTATTGACCTACGAGGTGTTGCTTCAGGTATAGTAGCATCTGGACTATCTGTCCTGCGTGCTGGCAAACTGTAATACTGCCTTAACCTCTCTAGGGATCTGGCAAGCATACTTGTGGCTGGGCGATGCGGTTCTGTTTCGCCAGGGGATTCTTCTGGTAGTTCCACGTCTTGAGGTTCCATTTCTTGAGACTCTACTTCTAGAGGTGCTACAGGAGCAGGTTCCTCTTGAACTATTTCTTCTGCTGCGGCAACTGGCTCAACTGGACGTTGAAGCGCTTCTTGTGGTTGGTAAAATTGAAGTACTGGAATAATCACAGCATCCCCGATACAAGGCCAATCTGCAGGAAAATCTCCTAAGTCCGTGTGTATGACTTCACCTGGTTTCTCTTTTTCCATAACAAGTTCTTCCTCGGGAAGTTTTAACATGTCTGGACACAGTTTTAGGTGGTCTCTGGATACCGTGGTGGTTGTCTTTCCTCCATCTTTGCTAATGGTACAGGTTTTCCCGTTGTCAAATTTGGAATTCTGCACGACATATGGCTCTTGATCCCACTGATCATCCAATTTGTGCATTCTTCTTTTTCTTTTTAGCACAATTTCTCCAGGCATAAAAGGTTTAGCTGGTGCACTTTTGTTGTAGTTCTCCTCTTGCTTTTTCCTTACTTTATTGAGATTATCTTCCACGCAGGCTTGTACTCTCCTGTACTGTTCCTGTCGATTCGTGTCCCAATCTTCAGTAGTAACATCAGCTTCTGGTTCTACAACACCAAGTTCCAAATCCATGGGCAGCTTTCCTGGTCTTGCTCGCATAAGGTAGGCTGGAGTGCAGTTGGTGGAACTCACAGGTATGTGATTGTACAGATCTACCAGGTCAGGTAGTAGGTCTGGCCACCGATTCCTCTCAAGTGGTACCGTCTTCAGCAGATCAATGACTATGTGATTCATCTTCTCACAGAGACCATTGGTTTGAGGGTGGTACGGTGTGGTTCTTATCTTCTTACACCCGTACAAGTGACAGAACTCTTTAAACAATTCGGCTTCAAAAGCAGGACCTTGATCAGTTAACACTTGCTCTGGATATCCATGGGGTCTGCAGAAATACGCCTGAAACATCTTTGCTGCTGTTTCAGCTGTCAGATCTTTGACAGGGGCGAACACCAGGAACCTGGAGTAGTGATCCACCATCGTCAGGGCATACGAGTATCCTGACCGGCTGGGTGACAACTTGACATGGTCCAATGCCACGATCTCCAAGGGACGAGTCGTCTTGATGGGTTGCAGGGGTGCTTTCTGGCTGCTGTAGTCTTTTCTTCGGAGGCTACAGGACACACAGTTTTTACACCATTTTTCGATGGAACTGCGCATTCCCACCCAGTAAAAACGACACTTCAGCAGGGTTTCCAGCTTCTTCCAGCCAAAGTGCCCCGCTCGATCGTGGTAGGCTTCCAACACCATCTGGATGTCTGTTCTTTGGACTACTATCTGCCATACCATCTCATGGGTTCTGGGGTTGACGTACCTTCGGCACAGCTTCTCTCGGTAGATAAACAGCCGGCTTCTCTCGTTCCACAGCTGCTTTGCTTGTTGAGACGCATCCTTCTCCAAGGAGGAACCTTCCTGAGTTATCAGCTCCTTGATGCGGCTGACAACCGGGTCACTGTTCTGGGTCTCCTTCCAGCTGTGGTGAGGTAAAGGGTTTAACGTCTTACCACGCTGCCTCCTGTAGGCTCGTTGCTCGTGGATCATCCATTTCTGTGGAATGCAGGTAGCTCAATCTCTTCTAGATCATCCAATTCCTCTTCCCTGTCGGACTCATGTGGCATTCTGGACAAGGCGTCAGCGTTGGCGTTCTTACGGCCCGCCCTGTACTTGATGGTAAATTGATAGTTCGACAGCCGAGCCATCCAACGTTGCTCCATGGCTCCCAGCTTGGCTGTTTCAAGATGTGTCAAGAGGTTATTATCAGTGTAAGCAGTGAACTTGCTGGAGGCTAGGTAATGCTTGAATCTTTCTGTAATGGCCCAGACCAGCGCCAGGAACTCCAACTTGAAGCTGCTATAGTTCTCTGGGTTTCTCTCGTCGGCCGGAGCTTCCTGCTTGCACATGCGATGACTTTCTCCAGGCCATTTTGCTTCTGACTGAGGACAGCTCCCAATCCTTCATTGCTGGCATCAGTGTACAGCAGGAACGGCTGGCTGTAGTCAGGGTAGGCTAAGATCTCATCGCCTGTCAGGATCTCCTTCATCTCCTTAAATGCCTCAGCTTGTTCTTTACCCCAGTGGAATGGAGGATTTCTGCTCTTGAGGGGTTGTCCTACCAGGAGGTTCTGCAGAGGCGCTGCTTTCTTCGTGTAGTCCTTTACAAACCTCCGGTAGTAACCTGTCAGTCCCAGGAACTGGCGCACCTCCTTGAGATTCTTCGGCTCCGGCCATTTCTGGATGGCAGTGACCTTCTATGGGTCTGACGCTACTCCTTCTGAGCTGACAATATGTCCCAAGTACTGTACCTTTTGTTTGAGCAGATGGCACTTTGAAGGCTTCAGTTTCATCCCGTATTTGGACAGTGACTCGAATACCTCTGCCAGGTGCTTCAGATCATCCTCATACGTCTTGGAGTACACAATTACGTCGTCCAGGTACAGCAACACGGTTTCAAAGTTGAGATGTCCCAGGCAACTCTCCATCACTCTCTGGAACGTTCCCGGGGCACTGCTGAGTCCAAACGGCATTCTGTCAAACTCACAGAGTCCCATCGGGGTGGTGAAAGCCATCTTCTCCCGATCCTCCTCAGCCACAGCTACTTGCCAGTACCCACTAGTGAGGTCGAGGGTGGAAAAGTAGTTAGCAGTTTTTAAGGCAGCTAAGGATTCCTCAATGCGTGGTAAAGGGTATGCATCTTTATGTGTAATGCGATTTACTTGTCTGTAATCTACACACATTCTCATGCTTCCATCTTTTTTCCTAACTAGGACTAGAGGTGCCGCCCAGGGACTACAACTATCCCTTATCACCCCTGCTTCCTTCATGTCACGCAACATTTCCTTAGCTTTCTGGTAGTGTGCTGGAGGTATAGGCCTGTACCGCTCTTTGATAGGAGGATGGCTGCCTGTAGGGATATGATGTTGTACTCCCTTAATTGTCCCAAAGTCAAGTGGATGTTTGCTAAATACCTGTGTGTACTCCTGTACCACCCGTAGTACTCCCTGTTTCTGGTGGGCGGGAGTGGTGTCTGTCCCGACATGGAGCTGCTGACACCAATCCTCCACCTGGGTTGCTGGGTCATTATCCTCCGCTGGTTGTCGGGAGGCTAAGGACTCTGTCGTGAGAATAGAGTTGTTATCTACGGTATGTAATTTAGCAACTGTGGCATAGTAAATTCACTTCATCTTCTCCCCAGTTGAGAAGACGTACTGGTACTCTCCCATTTCGTACTTCTACTACCCCTCTAGCAGTCAAGAGTGTAGGTTTGTGCTCTGAACAATGGGGCTCTACTACTGCTTGGTAGTTCTGTCCTCTCAGACCTATTGCTGCTCTACACCATATTAGCATTTCACTCATTGGGGATATCACAATGAGGTTCGGGTCTGTCACCCGTACATTACCAATTTCACCATCTGTCAGTGTAATGTATGTGGTACAGTTCATATAGCGTCTTGTGCTTGGGTGCGATGAAAATACTTGAGACACAGGTTGATAAAGAAAGTCTTGTATTGCTTCATACAAATTGGCAAAAATAAACACACAGGTTGCAAACACAGAAGCAGGAGACACAGCAGGCCAGAGTAATCTAAGCTCAGCAATAACTCTCCACAACAGATTCAGATCTTCTTCTCTGTTACCGCAAGTCCATGCAAACGTGAGGCTCTCAAGAGCAGAGTTCAGAGTCCACAAGTGCTTCAGAGTTCCTCAGTAGGAATGGCTGGAGTACAAGGTCCAAGGCTTCAGGAGTCAGAACACAGGTTCACTGCAGGCTAGATTCTGAAGCACTGATTGCTCAGCTGTGGCTGTTTAAGAAGCAAACGGAGAGAATCAGGGCGGGAACATGCAAGCTGGAAAACTCCATTTTGACTGAGGGCAAGATAGCTGCAGCAAAACAGAAAGCAAAATGGCCGACGAACAAACTGAGTTTCAGAAACAGATACACAGAACCTTACATTACTCCCCCCTTAGGGACAACCTCCGGATGACCTCAGACCAGGCTTGTGTGGGTACCTCTGATGAAACTGACGGAGCAAGCGAGGAGCATTAACGTTATTGACTGGCTCCCATGAGTTGTCCTCCACTGGGTAGCCCTGCCATTTAATCAGATATTGTAACTGATTTCTATACAACCTGGAATCTAAAATCCTTTCCACCACAAATTCCTCCTGACCATCGACTAGCACTGGGTCAGGGCAAGGAGAAGAACGTCCAGGAAACGTATTGGGTGTCGCAGCCTTTAGTAGGGATACATGAAAGACAGGGTGGATTCTCATAGTTCTGGGCAATTGAAGACGACAAGCAACGGCACTTATAATTTTACTGATTTTATAGGGTCCAATGTACTTATGTCCCAACTTAGACGATGGAATCCTTAACTTAAGATTTCTGGTTGACAGCCAGACCAGTCTCCTACCTTAAAGCTGGTGCAGGTTTACGAAATTTATCTGCTGCCTTCTTGTACCTTTCCTGAGCCGATTCCAGATTCTCCTTTAGAAGATCCATATTCTTCTGTAAAGACGTGATTTCTTTCAGCCACTGCTGGCAAAGGCGTCTCTATGGGAAATCGTGGTAGAATGTTAGGATGATAACCTAGATTAGAGTAAAAAGGAGACTGTTTAGTGGAGGCACTCTGAGAGTTGTTGTAAGAGAACTCAGCCAATGGAAGTAGATCCACCCAATCATCCTGTAGGTGGCAGATAAAGCAGCGGAGATACTGCTCCAGGGTTTGATTGGTTCGTTCGGTTTGTCCATTAGTCTGGGGATGAAAAGCAGAAGAAAGGTTTACTTTAATGTCCAATGCTGCACAGAAATTTTGCCAAAACCTAGAAGTGAATTGCACCCCTCGATCCGAAATAACCTCATCCGGTACTCCATGTAAGCGAAACACATCTTTAATCATCAAATCTGATGTTGTTTTGCAGTGGGTAAGCCGACACAAGGGATAAAATGAGCTGCCTTTGTTAGACGGTCAACCACCACTAGAATAGTGTTCTTCCCTTGAGAGGTTGGTAATTCCACAATGAAGTCCATAGAAATGGATCCCCACGGGCGGGACGGGGTGGGAAGAGGCTGTAACAGACCAGTTGGTGAAGAGCGAGGTGTTTTGCATCTTGCACAACCTCACACGAAGTGACATAGTCCAAAACATCCTTCCTACAAGTGGGCCACCAAAAGAAACGAGAAAGAAATTCCTGTGTCTTTAGAATTCCTCTATGCCCGGCTATTTGGAATCGTGAATGAGTTGCAATACTCTCAATCTGACTGTTTCAGGAATATACAGACGTTGTCCCAGAATCCACACACCATTCTTAAAGACAAGACTTACGTCCCTTGGGGGTTGAGCCAAAAAGAATCCGCATGGTATGCTTCCTTGATGTCCTTAATTAGGTCTTGATGATGAATACTCCTAGGAATCTAGAGTCAGGAAGAATAGTCTTAGGAGGAGTAATTGGACGTGTCTCTGCTGAGTAAATCCTAGAGAGTGCATCAGCCTTTCCATTGCGCGATCCTGGTCTATAAGAAATATAAAATTAAATTGGTTTAAGAAAAGATTCCAGCGAGCCTGGCGAGGAGTCAGGCACTTAGCCGACCTGATAAACTCAAGGTTACGATGGTCTGTCAGAACAACTATTTGCTGTGCAGCTCCTTGAAGAAGGTGTCTCCATTCTTTGAAGGCGGCAATAATGGCCAACAACTCTCTATTGCCCACATCGTAGTTCTTCTCAGCCGAAGACAACTGCTGGGAAAAGAAGGCACAGGGATGCAAGACATTCTTCTCACCTGTTCTCTGAGAGAGTATAGCTCCAAAGGCACAGTCTGAAGCATCCACCTCTATTATGAAGGCAAGCTCGGGTTGGGATGTACTAGGATAGGTGCAGTGGTAAATTTATCTTTTAGACGGGAAAATGCTTCCTGGCTTGGGGAGTCCAGGAGAACCTAGACTCTTTCCGGGTAAGTTGGGTGATAGGTGACACTACCTCAGAGAAATTTCTAATGAAACGTCTATAGAAGTTTGCAAACCCGATGAAGCGCTGTACCTCCTTCACATTTCTAGGACTTGGCCAATCATTGATGGCTTGGGTTTTACTTCCATCCATACTAATTCCTTGTGTAGACAGTACATACCCCAGAAATTGAATTTCGGTCTTATGGAATTCACACTTTTCAAGCTTGATGTAAAGATGATTTTGTCTTAGACGTTCCAAGACCATTCTCACATGTCCATGATGTTCCTCTGTGGAGTTAGAAAAAATTAAAATATCATCCAAATAAATTACCACGAATGTATCCAGGAGATCCCTGAAGATGTCATTCACCAAGTGTTGGAAAGTGGCTGGGGCGGTACTCAGACCAAAAGGCATAACTAGATATTCAAAGTGTCCATAGCGTGACCTGAATGCAGTCTTCCATTCATCCCCAGGTCTAATACGGACTAAGTTATAGGCCCCACGAAGATCTAGTTTAGAAAAAATTTTGGCATGTCGCACTCTCTCCAATAACTCAGGGATTAAAGGCAATGGATAACGGTTTCTAATAGTAACCTTATTGAGTTCCCTATAGTCTACGCATGGTCTCAGGATCCATCTTTCTTCTTTACAAAGAATATGGGTGCCCCTGCAGGAGATGAAGAGGGGCGTATGAAGCCCTTGGCTAGATTTTCGTCTATGTATCTTTTAAAGCCTTCAGCTCGGGCCCCGCCAGGGGGTAGATCTTACCAAAAGGTATCTCTGCTCCAGGCAATAATTCAATTGGACAATCATATGGACGGTGAGGAGGAAGCTGGTCAGCGTTCTTCTTGTCACATAAATCCACATAGTCCTGGTATACAGCTGGTAGTTCAGGGACTGACATGGTTCCTTTAGGAACAGAGCAAGCTGAAATTTTTGGACTCATCTGTTTCTCTGGAAAGTGTAATTCCTTGGTCTCCCAGTTAATGGTAGGATTCTGAGCCTGCAGCCATGGTAGCCCTAGAATAATGGGAAAGTGAGGAGAAGAGATAAGCATAAAGGACAGTTTCTCTTGATGATCTTTACCCATAAGAACCTTTAAAGGCTCTGTTTCCTGATCCACTGGTCCAGAGGTCAGCAGGGAGCCATCCACAGTTTCCATCTGTACTGGATTAGCCTTCTTCACTGAACGTATTCCCTGTTTCAGAGCAAAGGAGACATCCATAAAATTTCCACTTGCACCTGAGTCGATCATAGCAGAGCTAGACACCCAGGCTGAGTCAACCCAGAGTTTGATGGAAAGAAAACAGTGAGAATTGTTTTTTTTACAACTCAGCTGGGACACCGCTGAGGAAACTTGAAAGATGGCAGCATTTACACAGTCAACGTCCTCAGAGGTAACGGAGTTTAAGTCCGAGAAATCAAGATCTGTTGCTGCAGATCTCTCTGGAGCCTGAGGCTTCGGACCTGACAGATCCCCTCTCGCAACACTCACAATGAATGAGTGCTGCAGTAGTCTTGCGAGAACGGCTGGGGCAGTTAATAATAAAGTGCCCTGACTTACCACAATAAAAACATAGATTCTCCTTAAAACGATGTTCCTTGCGTGCATCACTAACCCGTCGTAGTAAAGAGTCTACCTGCATGGGTTCAGGTTCCCGTGTAATCCTATTCAAAGGTTCCTTAGCTGGAGAGGAAGGTAGGAAAAGGTTAGTACGATTGCTTTCGAACCATCTCTCTTGCCTGCGTTCAGTTAAACGAGTATCAATACGGATGCAGTAGTTAATAAAGTCACCTAACGCAGTGGGAGGGTCGGCACGAGCAAGTTCATCCTTAATCAGTGGGGATAACCCCTTTCGAAAAATAGATTTTTTGGCGGAATTGTCCCAGGTGGTATCAAGGGCCCATCTCCTGAAATCCAAGGCATATTCAGCTACCGAGTGCTTACCTTGGCGCAAAGCTAACATGGCTGCTTCAGCTGTTGCACCTCGATTGGGGTCATCAAACACCTGCCCCATGGCTGAAATAAAATCATCAAGGTGATTCAAACAATCATCCTCAGTCTCAATCAGAGGGTTTGCCCACATCAAAGCCTTGTTGGTAAGCAACATAATTATAGTAAGCACCTTAGATCGTTCAGTAGGAAATTGTGAAGCATGTGCAGAAAAAAAAAGATTGCATTGATTAATAAATCCCCTGAATTTTTCACGTTCACCACCAAAACGAAAAGGGGGCAACTTGGGAATCCCAGAACTCGGGGCCACGGCAGGAGCCTGGACTCGCCCCTCCAGAACCTCAATCCTGGCTCGCAAATCCTGGGTAGTCTGTCCAACCACTTGCAAATTGTGATTATTTAGGTCCTGAAGATTTGTAAAACGGGTCTTTATATTCTGCAAATCTGCAAGGATATTATCAGTCACTCCGCAAAGTTCCTTTATGCGGGCCTCCATTTTCCAGATCTTTTAAGACAGGATACTGGAAGAAGAGGAGAAAAAAAAAAAAACAATAGTGTTCACCTGTGGCAACACTGAAGAAAGAAAAAACTTTAAGGGAACTGCTCACCTGGAATGGTTGTGAGAAGTCACAACCACTATCATCACAGAAAGCTTTCAACCAGACATCTGATATCCAGAGTTCAGCAGACAAAAAGAGAAGAGAAAAAAAAAAAAAAACAATAGTGTTTACCTGTGATAACACTGCAGAAAAAAAAACTTAAGGGAATTGCTCACCTGGAATGGTTGTGAGAAGTCACAACCACTGTCATCACAGAAAGTACAACCGGACATCCGATATCCACAGTACAGCAGACAAGGCTTTCCAGACCCAGCAGACACTAACGTTTGGCTTCAGAATCTTGTAATGTATGTGTACAGTTCATATAGCGTCTTGTGCTTGGGTGCGATGAAAATACTTGAGACACAGGTTGATAAAGAAAGTCTTGTATTGCTTCATACAAATTGGCAAAAATAAACACAAGGTTGCAAACACAGAAGCAGGAGACACAGCAGGCCAGAGTAATCTAAGCTCAGCAATAACTCTCCACAACAGATTCAGATCTTCTTCTCTGTTACCGCAAGTCCATGCAAACGTGAGGCTTCAAGAGCAGAGTTCAGAGTCCACAAGTGCTTCAGAGTTCCTCAGTAGGAATGGCTGGAGTACAAGGTCCAAGGCTTCAGGAGTCAGAACACAGGTTCACTGCAGGCTAGATTCTGAAGCACTGATTGCTCAGCTGTGGCTGTTTAAGAAGCAAACGGAGAGAATCAGGGCGGGAACATGCAAGCTGGAAAACTCCATTTTGACTGAGGGCAAGATAGCTGCAGCAAAACAGAAAGCAAAATGGCAGACGAACAAACTGATGTTTCAGAAACAGATACACAGAACCTTACAGTCAGCTTCGCTTGCTGCTGGCACATCAGGGCCCGAATCTCCCTCTGGATCACTCCCTTTTGCTTTGGCCTGGCAACTTCGGCGAGCTGTTGGAGCAAAAACACAACTTCTCCCAGACAGTTACTAATAATGTTTGTACCTAAAACCACATTTAAGCCATTTTCCTCATTTACAGTCTTTAATACTAAGAGTCCCTGGTCCTTCAGCTCCACTCTGCCCACCTTTACGTTCACGTTTTTGGCTCCGAGTATTTCAACAGGGAGACCATTAGAGGCGTACACAGCAAAGTCAGGGCTCGGGGGCTGGAGACTGTCCATGGACCAAAACTTATTATACAGGACATCAGGTATGATGGTCACCTGAGATCCAGTGTCCAGCAGGGCAGGGATTGCGATCCCGTCCAGGATGATGGACAGGTAGGGTCTTCCTCCCACAAACCTGCGGTTCCAGTCTGAGGGCCTGATGAGTCTATTCCTGGGTGTTGGCCCTCGGACCCAGGATCTGCTCGTTTAAAGGACACTGTCGGGCTAGATGACCTTCTCTGTTGCAACGGTAGCAGATGATCTCTCGGCGAGGATGGTGCTGATCAGGGTCGCTCCTGGGGTGGCATTGTCCTCCTCCGGTGGGGCGACGTCCTCCTTTTCCTCCGGTTCATCCAAGGGATATCCTCTGGGCAGTCGGCTAGCAGGATCTTTCTTCCTTCTTCCTTCCGCAGTTGCAGGGCACTCATTACAGCGGCCAGGTTTTTAGTCAGCTGGCGCACTTCTGAGCGCAGACAGTCCAACTCAGTAGGGGGCGCCACCTGCATTTTGGCTTCCGCCACCAGCGGGAAAAAGGTGGATGCTGCTGGCTTTAGAGTGGCTTCACCCGGGTGACACTGGGTCGACACCTCGGGCTTCTCCAGGGGTCGCAGTCCTTTTATAGCCATATCTTTTAGGGCATCAAAGGTAGAGTCAGGATGATCCAAGGACCACCAGTGCACAGTTCTGCTTTCAGCTTGGGACCTCAGTCCCCGTACAAACTGTTCCTTCAACATTTTGCTTTCATTAATGGCACTTATAGGATTGACCTGTTTGAGAGCTTGCAGGGTCCCCTGTAGTCGGCAGGCGTAGTCCCTAATACTGTCATCTGGTCTCTGGGAGCATTGGTAAAACCTCATCCGGAGATCTGTTTCAGTGCGGTCCTCAAAGATAGTCTGTAGCTTTAAGAAAATTGAAAGCACTGATTCCTGGTCTGCAGCTGTCCAAGTCTCTACTTCCCTCTCTGCAGCACCAGTCAATTGTCCTACTACCACTGTAGCTCTTTGTTTCTCTGTCATAGGGTACATGTCCATTATGCTGCATATTTTACGCTTAAACCCTGAAAGGGTGTCTGGCTTACCGCTATACTGAGGGAGCCACTTTGCTCCAGGCAGGTATGGCAGCGTTAGAGGTACTATCGGGGCCACAGGACCAGGTGAGAGGCCAGCGTTTCCATCCTGCGCGGCAGCGCCGGCGGGTAAGTCATTGGAGCGGTCGCCCTCGGCCGCGCTGTCAGCTTGCGGCTGCGACATGTCTGCGCCCCCCTAGTTAAGCGTGGCCTACCTTCTCCTGAAGGCTGCAGCTCTCCGGGCCTAGCGATGTGGAAGGACCTGAAGCCGCGTCAGCGTTGGGGGCGTGTCCGGGACTCCGCGCGCTTTCTGCAGGTACGCCCCTTCTCCTTGCGCTGTAGCGCTGTACTTTGGCGGGCAATGGTAGACAATTGGAGCCAAAAATCTCAAAAACAGCAACACAGTCTATAGCACAAAAACAGTCCAATTCAGGCACACAGGACTCACATATAGCGAGCTTCTTATCCTGTTCGTGACGCCAAATTAGATGAGTCGCACGTAACAGGGCTATGGGGTACTCGGCACCGAGCCCGTTCACTTTACTGGGAGATGTCACGGGTAGCGCAGCTCGGTCCGTTGCCCTGGGCGCTCACTAAAGGGGGATATTTACAGGGGATGATAGAAATGTTTGTGACGCCACCTGTGGTTTCTGATCAGGGTGACCAGCACTGCAGGGTGAATCCTCTGAGGGGTTGTTACTGGGCAGCAAGGTGTTAAGTCTTCCACAGGTAAGACTGATCCCTCGAGGTGTTATGATTTGGTAGCTGAGGAGTGCAGGTAAAAAAGGCAATACACCAGAGCAGTTGGAATCTATGAGATTGCAGTACCCTGACTAACCACCACAACTAGAGGCAGCCGTGGAGCGTTCCTACGTTGGTCCTAGACGCCTCGTCACAGCCTGAGAAACTAACTATACCTAAAGATAGAAAGAGGAAAGCTATCTGCCCCGGAGCAGATCCCCAAAGAACATAGAAAGCCCCCAAACATGTAATGGCGGTTAGACAAGAAGAAATACTGACACAGACAGAAAATAGTATGAGCAAACGTTGGGGCCCAAACTATCTAAATAGAAAAGGATAGGAAGGCACTTACTGCAATCCCAAAAAACCCTGAAAAGCACCAACTCTACTAATTTCAAAAACACCTGAGATCACACGACCTCTACCACCTAAATTAGTTCTCTGGTGTAACAAAATCAAAACAGCAGCCACTGAAAAAACTGGAAAAAGCAAATGTACAAAACATCAGTGGCTGAACTAAACTGAGAGGGCAAAAGCCCCCGGAGGGGACCCTGAAGGCCCCCACAGAAGTGCAGGACAAAATGCAAAAATCAAGCACAAAAACAAAAAGAAGAAAATGTCTTATCTGTTAGCAGGAGATGCAGACACGACACAGCAGGCTACAAAGGAAACAGGAATCAAGGATTGAGACCAGAACAATTGATCACCGGCAACCCTGATGGGAAGGCGACTCCCTTATATAAGACCAGTCAGTAACACCTGATTCCCAATCCTCACAATCTTCACTGGACAGTCCAGTACCGCTTGTAACCACCAGAGGGAGCCTCTGCTCAGAACTCATCTCAAGTCCATTCACAACAGTACCCCCCCTTGAGGAGGGGTCACCGAACCCTCACTTGAGCAACCAGGTCGGTCAGGATGAGTTCTATGATACGCACGGATGAGTCTCCTAGCATGGATGTCCGAAGCAAACACCCAAGAGTTGCCCTCCTGACCATAACCTCTCCACTTAACCAAATACTGGAGTTTCCGTCTAGAAAAACGAGAATTCAATATTTTCTCAACCACAAACTCCATATTGCCCTCAACCAGAACAGGGTCAGGAGGCAAAGCAGTAGGAACCACTGGCTCAACAAACCTCTTCAACAAGGACTTGTGGAACACGTTATGGATCTTAAATGTCCCTGGAAGAAGCAAACGAAAAGAAACAGGATTAAGAATCTCCATGATCTTATAAGGTCCAATGAACCTAGGCTTAAATTTAGGAGATGCCACTCTCATAGGAATATTTTTTGAGGACAACCAGACCAAGTCCCCCACTCCAAACCGAGGACCATCAGTCCCATGCCGGTTAGCAAACCGCTGGGCCCTCTCCTGAGAGAGGGACAACCTCTCCACTACCTGGTCCCAAATCTGTTGCATGCGCTCCACAACAGAGTCAACACCTGGACAGGCAGAAGCCTCCGTCTGTCCT